>PVIU01002191.1:0-180578 GCA_004026605.1 Ondatra zibethicus | reverse complement strand
ACTAGGTTCCCAAAAAGATAATACATGCAGAGGAGATAGGTCTTAGTGTCATTGTTGATGGCTTCTCATTCTGCCCTCATTGGCAGCCACATTTAGAGAGTCCAGTTTGATCATATGCTCATTCAGTCCCAGTCCAGCTGGATTTGGTGAGCTCCCATTAGATCAGGCACACTGTCTCAGTGGGTGGTCCAGCCCCTCACAGTCCTAACTTCCTTGCTCATCTTCTCCCACCTTCTGCTCTTCGACTGGACCTTGGGAGCTCAATCCATTGCTCTGGTGTGAATGTGGGTCTCTGTCTCTATCTCCATCCATCGGACGAAATTTCTATGGATGTGATCAAGATATTCATCAGTGTGACTATGGGAAAATGCTAGTTCTGGCACCCTCTCCTCTGCTGCCCAAGGACCTAGCTGCGGACATCCCTGTGGACACCTGGGATCTCCTCTAGAGACTTTTTAACTTTTTTCTTTTAGATGAAGTTCGTATTACATAAGAGTAAGCATTTAGAACAACAGTTCTCAACCTGTGGTTGTGATCCCTTTGGGACTCACGTATCAGATATCCTACATATTAGATATTTACCTTACAATTCATAACAGTAGCAAAATTACAGTTATGAAGTAGTAACAAGTAATTTTATGGTTGGGGAGGTTGCCACAACCTGAGGAATTGTCTTAAAGGGTTGCATCATTAAGAAGGTTGAGAACCAATGATCTAGAGTGAAGAGTTGACATCATTTAGTACATTCCAACCATTTTCAGACCCAGAAGAAAATCTTGCAAGCATTAAGCATTCCCCTCCCCCTTTCCTTATTCCTGCAGTCCTTGTCACTACCCAGCTACCTATGGATTTGTACCCAATCTAGGTATGTCATTTAAAGGAAGTATAATACTTTTAAAGTCCACTACATTATAGTAGGCGTCAATATTTCATTTTTATATCTGTATAATATTCTGTTATTGCCTTTGTTACAAGTTGGTTTTGCAGTCATCCATTGATAGATATTTGGATATAGTAACTATTGACATAATACATACAAGCATTTGAGTATCTGCTTTAGATTGTTCCAGAAAGCTACATAGAATATTCTTAAGAATAAGATGTTAGTTCAGTACTTTTGCCTTAATCCTATTTCTTTTTTACATTTTCATTTCTAATTTATGTTGACTCCTTTGTAATATTGTTCTAGTTTCATTCTGTTGCTACAACAAAAACTTTAATCAAAGCAACTTAGAGAAAGATTGGGTTTATTTGGTTTACATTCCAGGTCACAGTCCATCATTGAGAGAACCAGGGCAGACTCAAATAAGAAACTAAAGCAGAAATCATGGAGGATGCTGTTTGCTGACTTCTCACTGATGCATGTGTAACTAACTCTCTTATACAGCCTAGTCCTACCTGCCAGAAAATGGTGCTGCCCATAATGGACTGAACGCTCCTATATAAATTAATAATAAAGACAATCTCCCACACATACGCTACCAGGATAAGCTGATCTAGGGAACCCCTATCCAGACTCTCTACTCAAGTGACTCCAGGCTTTATCAGGTTGGCAGTTTAAAGCTAAGTAGGACAGACATCAAGCGGATATCTGTAGCTCAGGTACAGGTCATGCCAGCCAGTAAAACAGGTGAACTCAGGCAGACTCTCTGCTGGACCAGAGGCCACACCGACCACCAGAACTACAGATAGGCAGCCCACCTGTGGAACTCCTATACTCTCTCAGTGCTTCCCGCAAACACATACTATCCCCATTCCCCACTCTGTTCCACATCAATGCCCCCCCACCCAACTTGGATGGAGATCCCCTACTGAACCAAAGGCCACCCTAGTTGTCAAAAGTTCAGCTCCTAACTCAGACAGAGACTCCCTGCTGGACCAGAGGTCACACTGGCTGCCACAAATCCAGGCCATAAAGATCAGAGTTCCAAAGAGGAAAGAGAAACAAAGGAACAAAACACCCATCCAACAAAGACAAACTCAGAAATCGGCACCCAGACCTATAATCACAGGAAACCCAAATATGTAGACACCAGTATAAGAAAGAACACATTCAACAATAGCTTGGGCAATGTATCACTACCACAACTCAGGTATCCTACTACAGCAAGCCCTGAGTATTCCAACACAGCTGAAGCACAAGAAAACAACCTTAAAACCAACTTTATGAAGATGATAGAGGTCCTTAAATAGGGAATGAAGAAATTTAAGAAAGCACAAACAATTGTAGGAAATAAAAATTTCCCTCAAAGAAACACAGTAAAAACAAATAATTGGAGGATACAAATAAACACTTGAAGGAAATGAATAAAAGTGTTCACGACCTGAAAATGGAAATAGAAGCAATAAAGAAAACACAAATGGAGGGAATTCTGGAAATGGAAAATCTGGATAAGCAAATAGGAACTACAGGTGCAAGTAAAACCAATGGAATCCAAGAGATGAAAGAGAGAATCTCATGCATTGAAGATACACTAGAAGAAATAGATTAACACCACTCAAAGTAAATGGTAAGTCTAAAAAATTCCTGACACCAAACATCCAGGAAATCTGGGGCGCTATGGAAAAATCAAACCTAAGAATAATAGGAATAGAAGAAGGAGAAGTCACTCAGCTCAAAAACCCAGAGAATATATTTAACAGCATCATAGGAAAAAACTTTCCCAACCTAAAGATGGACATGCCTATAAAAAAAGCTTATGCAACACCAAATAGATTGGACCAGAAAATCCCCTTGCTGCACAAAAATCAAAACACTAAACATACAGAACAAAGAATATTAAAAATGGCAAGGGAAAAAGGTCAAGTAACATATAAAAGAAGACCTATTAAACTTCTGAACAGAGACTATAAAAGCCAGAAGGGCCTGGACAGATGTCTTGCAGACTCTAAAAGACCACAAATGCCAGCCCAGGCTACTATACCCAGCAAAACTTTCAGTTGTCATAGGTGGACAAAACAATATATTCCACGACAAAGTCAAATTTAATGTCTACATTAAATCCAGCCCTATAAAGGTACAAGAAGAAACACTCCAATCCAAGGAGGTTAACTACACCAAAGAAAACACAGTAAATAAATAATCTCATACCAACAAAACCAAAACAGAAATACTGGATCTAACAGACATTATGAGCCAAATGGACCTAACATATCTACAGAATATTTCAACCAAACACAAAAGAATACACCATCTTCTCAGCACCTCACATAACATTCTCCAAAAGTGACCACATACTTGGTCACAAAGCAAGCCTCAATAGATTAAAAAAAAAATGAAACAACCCTCTTATCCTATTAGATCATCATGGCTTAAAAACTGGATTTCCTTACGGAAACGTTTCAATTTCATGAGGTCCCATTTATTAGTATCTCTCTTAGTTCCTATACTATTGGTGTTCTGTTCAGGAGGTTGTCCCCTGTTCCAATGCATTCAAGATTATTTCTCACTTTCTCTTCTGTCTAGTTCAGTTTAACTGGATTTGTGTTGAGGTCTTTGATCCACTTGGACTTGAGTTTTGTGCAAGGTGATAGATATGGATATTCTCCTACATGCTGACATCCAGATAGACAAGCACCATTTGTTGAACATGCTTTCTTTATTCCATTTTATGATTTTTGTTTCTTTGTCAAAAATCAGTGTCCGTAGGTGTGTGGATTTATGTAGGGTCTTTGATTCAATTCCATTGATCCACCTGTATGTTTTTATGACAATACCATGGGGTTTTAAACCTGTAGCACTGTATTTATTTATTGTTTAGGATTGTTTTATCTATCCTGGGTATTTTGTTTTTCTCTATGAAACTGAGTATCGTTCTTTCAAGGTCTGTAAAGAATTGTGTTGGCATTTTAATGGGGATTGCATTTAATCTGTAAATTGCTTTTGGTAAGACTGCTTGCCATTTTTACTATTTTTTTTTTTTTACCAAACAATCAACATGGGAGATCATTTTATCCTCTGATATCTTCTTTAATTTCTTTCTTCAAAGATTTGGAGTTTTTGTCATACAGGTCTTTCACTTGCATAGTTAGAGTTACATCAACATATTTTATATTATTTGAGGCTATTGTACAAGATGTTGATTCTCTGATTCCTTTCTCTGCCTGTTTGTCATTTGTTTATTGGAGAGCTACTGATTTTCTTTGAGTTTTTCTTGTATCCAGCCACTTAACTAAAGTTGTTTATCAGCTGTAGGAGTTCCCTGGTACAGTTTTTGAGGTTTCTTATGTATACTATCATATCATCTTTGGATAATGATACTTTGACTTCTTCCTTTTCACCACAAGAAAACTCACAGAATCAACTATCCTGGGCTCACAAGGCCTCACAGAGACCAAACGAACAACCAAAGAGCCTACATGGGACTGACCTATGCTTTCTGCATATATATTACACTTGTGTAGCTTGGTCCTCTTGTAGGACTCCCAACAGTGGGAACAAGAACCATCTCTGACTCTTTTATTGGCTTTCGGGACCCTGTTCCTCCTGCCTAGCTTAAATACATGTGGAAGTGCTTAGTCTTACTGCAACTTGATATGCCATGTTTTGTTGATACTCATGACAGATTGCCCTTAGATTGGGAGTTGGGAACAGAGGTGGAGGGGTGGAGGGGGTAGGAAAGAAGAGAGGAGAAACTTTGGCTGGGCTGTTATATATATATATATATATTAAAAAGCTAGATTTCAACAATAGAAAGCCTACTAACTCATGGAACCTGAAGAACTCTCGACTTAATGACTACTGGTTCAATGCAAAAGGAAAGAAAGAAGTTAAGGATTTTGTGGAATTCAATTAAAATGAACACACAGCATTCACAAACATATGGAACACAACGAAAACAGTGCTAAGAGGGGTTCATAGCAATAAATACCTATGTAAAGAAATTGAAGAGCTTGCATACTAGCAACTGAACATCACACCTGAAAGCTATAGAACAGAAAGAAGTAAACACACCCAAGAAGAGTAGATGGGAGGAAATAATCAAACTAAGGACTGAAATTAATAAAATAGAAACAAAGATAACAATACAAAGAATCAGTGAAATAATTAGAGTCGGTTCTTTGAAAAAATCAATTGCATAGACGAATCCTTATCCAAAATAAATAAACAACAGACAGAGACTATCTGAATTAGCAAAATGAGAAATGTAATGGGGGATATAACAATAGCACCTAAGAACTCCAAAGAATCATTAGGTTGTACTTTAAAACCTGTACGGAGCAAAATTGGAAAACTTAAAAGAAATGACCAATTTTCTCCATATATATCACTTGCCAAAGTTAAATCAAGATCAAATAAATAGTTTAAATGGATCTATAGCCCAAAAGAAATAAAAAAGTCATTGAAAGTCTCCCAACCAAAAGAAAAAAAAAAAAAAACCCGGGGCCAGATGGCTTTAACTACAGAATGCTACCAGACCTTCAAAGAGGAGCTAATGCCAATACTCCTCAAATTATTCCACAAATAGAAGCAGAAGGAACATTGCTAAATTCATTTTATGAGGTCGCAGTCATCCTGATACCCAAACCACAAAACTATTTAACAAAGAAAGAGAATCGCAGAACAATTTCACTCATGAACATAGGTACAAAAATACTCACAAACTGAATCTAAAAACACATTAAATCATTTATTATGACCAAACAGGATCCGTCCCAGAGATGCAGGGATGGTTCAGCATATGAAAATCTGTTAATGTAATCTACCATAAAAACAAACTGAAAAAAAAAACCACATGATCATCTCATTAGATATTGAAAAAGCCTTTGACAAAGTCCAACACCTTCATGATAAAAGTCTTGTTTGTCTAGATTTGGGAAACAAGGAACATTCCTAAACATAATAAAGGCAGTTTACAGCAAGCCTATACAGTCAACATCAAATTAAAAGGAGAGAAACTCAAAGCAATTCCTTTACAATCAGGAGCAAGACTGTCCACTTTCTCCATACCTATTCTATATAGTATTTGAACTTTTAGCTAGTGCAATAAAACAACTAAGGAAGATCCAAGGGATACAAATTGGAAAGAGAGAAATCAAAGTATTGCTATTCACAGATGATATTATAGCATACATAAACAACCCCAAAAACTCTACCAGGGAATTCCTACATCTCTTAAACAACTTTAGTCAAGTGACTGGATACAAAATTAACTCAAAAAAATCAGTAGCTCTCCCATATACTAATGATAAAAGGCTGAGAAAGAAATCAGAGAATCAACATCCTTTATAATAACCAAAAATAATATAAAATACCTTGGTGTAACTCTAACCAAGCAAGTGAAAGACCTGAATGACAGGAAATTCAAGTATTTGAAGAAAGACATTGAAGATTTCAGAAGATGGAAAGATCTTCCATGATCATGGATTGGTAGAACTAACACAGTGAAAATGGCAATCTTACCAAAAGCAATCTACAGATTCAACACAATTCCTATCAAAATTCCAACAAATTCTTTACCGACCTTGAAAGACAATACTTAACTTCAAAAAAAAAAAAGAAAGAAAACCAAAATACCCAGGATATCCAAAATAATCCTGCATAATAAAAGAACTTCCACAGGCATCAACATCCCTGGTTTCAAGCTCTACCACAGAACTACAGTAGTAAAAACCACATAGTATTCCCATAACTGCAGGAAGGTTGATTAATGGAATTGAAGACACAGACATAAATCCACACATCTGTTGACACCTTTTTTTTTAATAAAGAAGCCAGAAATATACAATAAAAAAGAGATCATCTTCTACAAATGGTGCTGGTCTAACTGGATGTTGGCATGTAGAAGAATGCAGATAGATCTATATCTATTACCCTGCACAAAACTCAAGTCCCAGTGGAACAAAAACCTCAACATAAAACCGGATACACTGAACCTGCTAGAAAAGAAAGTGAGAAATAGCCTTGAACACTTGACAGAGGAAACAACTTCCTAAACAGAGCACCAATAGCACAGGCACTAAGATTGACAGTTAATAAATGGGGCTTCTTGAAACTGAAAAGCTTCTATAAAAGGACAAAGGACACTATCAACAGGACAAAAGGCAGCCTACAGAATGTGAAAGATCTTCACCAATCCCACATCTGACAGGGCTGATTTCCAAAATGTATAAAGAACTCAAGAAACTAGACATCAAAAAAATAAAAATGGGGTACAGATATAAATAGAGAATTCTCAACAGAAGTATCTCAAATGCCAAAGAAACACTTAAAGAAATAATTAACATCCTTAGCCATCAGGAAAATGCAAATCAAAATGATTCCGAGATTCCATCTTACACATGTTAGAATGGCTAAGATCAATAACACAAGTGGGAAGGATCATATTGGGGGTGGTGAGTTGGAGAGAGAGAGTTCTGGGAGCAATAACTAGAACTGGGGGTATTTCAGGAATGGGGTAGAAACCTAGTGCAATGTAAACTCCTGAATCTTTGAATGTGATCCTAGCCAAGATTCTAGTATGGTGCCAGAACCAAGCAAGGCCTCCAGTGGAGGGCCTGGTGCACAAACCCAGCCACAAAACCTTCAACCTGCAATTTGTCCTGCCGCAAGTTGTGCTCAGGTGAAGGTGGCACAAAACTTGTGTGAGTGGCCACCTAATGACTGGTCCAACTTAAGACTAATGGCACGAGAGGAAGCCCATGCCTGACACCACTTGGAGGGTCAGGAATCAGACGCTGGATAGCCCAGACACCTAGGATAGAACCGAACACAATTGGCAAAAACCAAACAAACCAAAAAGGTCAATTAAAGGATTCCTAATGATCAATTAAATGGTCAGATTCTGATATACTCAGATTGGAGCCTAGCATAATTGTCATCAGAGAGGTTTCATCCAATAACTGATAGAAGCAGATGCAGAGACCAAGAGCCAAACATTAGGTGGAGCTCAGGGAACCTTCTGGAAGAAGGGGAGAAAGGATTGTAGTAGTCAGAGGTGCCAAGGCCACCACGGGGAAAAGAGCCCACAGAATCAGCTAACCAGGACTCATAGGAGGTCATAGAGACTGGAGTGACAATTGAGGAACCTATATGGGTCTGATCTAGGTCCTCTACATACATGTTATGGTTGTGTAGCTTGGTGATCTTGCAGGACTCCTAATAGTGGGAGTGTGGGCTGTCTCTGACTCTCATGCCTGCTCTTGGGATCCTTTTCCTCCTACTGAATTGCCTCATCCAGCCTTGATATGATAGGATGTGCCTAATTTTAGTCCAACTTGTAATGCCATGCTTGGCTGGCATTCCTTGGAGGCTTGTTCATTTCTGAAGGGAAACAGAGGAGGAGTGGATCTAGAAGAGGCCCAGAAGGTGAGGGGGGAGGGGAAACTGTGGTCAGGATGTAATATATGAGAAATAAAATTAATTTTAAAAATGTTTTTTGAAAGTGAGATAATAAAAAACAATTCTCTTATGACCTGGATCTATTTTCAAACTCTTTGGTTCTGTTCAGTTGTCTGTGCACTAGAACCACAAGTTTTCCCTCACCATGGCCATTTAATCACTCCTTTACTATTTAGAGAGTAAGTCTGCCCCTTCTACCCTCATGCCAAGCTCCTCTTTCATTTTTTCCTAATGCCCTTCTTATCCTCTCATATAAATGTTTCATTCATTTCCACCAATGACATTATGAATACTTAAGTAATTACCCTCTTAACATTCATATGAAAATTATTGCAGTTCTTTGATTGACATTGTTTTATTATTATTAATTCTGTTATTTGACAATTTCATACATGTATGTATCTAACCCATTATTATTACTCTTTCCCCTACATACTTCCATCCTTATCAACTTCACCATTTCCTTTCCTAGATTTATGACTTGTAGTTTTGTTTATAACCATTTAGCGTAACCAGGGTCATCTGTGTAGTCATTGAATTGAAAGTATCCATTGGAGCCTGATGGGGTCACTAGTGGGTAAATAACTGAAGGCAACAAGTTCCCTTCTTCCTAAGTGTATCTGTAGCAAATTGTTCAGTAGTGATGGATAGGGAGGCCTGAGGATCTCCCCATCCCTGCCTCACTGTTAATGACCCTGTTACTGTGCAGAACTAATACAGGCATTGCAGCCACTGTAAGTTCTTTATTCCAACTTGCATTTAAATGAGAAACAGATGATATGGTGGTCCCCAAACAACTGTAGACCAAGTGCTCAGGAGACTAAGGCTGGAAGAGGCTTACAAGTATAAGACAGTGGGTTCTATAGAGAAACCTTGTCCCAAACATAAAGCAAGGATGCCCATAACCTCAGTGGCTGCTCTTGCTTTGCTTTTGAGACAAGGTCTCTTCTCTGCAACCTAGGCTGGCCTTAGGCCATAGCCGCCCCCACACTTCTCATGTGCCTGGTGCCATCTCACGTGACTTGTGACTCCTTAGTCTCTCAGTGTCTCACTTTATGGTGGATGCAAGCATGTAGGGAGCAAGGGCCCTGCCTCTACCCCTCAGGTCACCTGGCAATCACCAGGTCACTTGCCTTGGGGACCCAAGATATAGATATTATTAAAAGGTTTCTAAGTCCCCTTTTTTCTATGCATTTTTAATTTAAGAAGGTGGGGTCCCAGATGGGAATATCCCTATAATAAAGTCAGTCACTGTTTGGGAGACATAAAAGCAACCAAGGGAAAGAGAACCAGATGAAGTGAGAAAGGGAGGAGAGGGAAGATGGCCCAGCATCGTCTCTGAATTAAATGACTGTTCATTATAAACCTACTGCAGTAGTTGATCCATGATATACTACTAAACGAAATTTAATATTTTTAAGTGGATTGTTGTTCTCTTTTCCAGCTTTAAAATCTGAAGGGGATGATTACTATATTAATGGTGCCTGGACTATTGACTGGCCTAGGAAATTTGATGTTTCTGGGACAGCTTTCCACTACAAGAGACCAACAGATGAGCCAGAGTCCTTGGAAGCCCTAGGACCCACCTCTGAAAACCTCATTGTAATGGTAAATGTGTCTTTATCATTACATTTTCACTGTAATTTCCACATTGTGGGGTAGAAAAGGGCCATGTTTGATCAGCTGTGTTTTGCAGGTGATGATGGAATTAAGGCAATAAAGGTACGATGATTTTATCCCAAAAGTGTAGACACTGCAGAGTGAGGGCCATAGATCTCTTGCCAAGTGACTTTCATCTTTTCATGGTTTTTTGTTTGTTTGTTTTTTGAGACAGGATTTCTCTGTGTAGCCATGGCTGTCCTGGAACTAGCTCTGTAGACCAGGCTGGCCACCAACTCAGAGAAATCCTCCTGCCTCTGTCTCCCAAGTGCTGGGATTAAAGGTGTGTGCCACCACCACCCAGCTTTTCATGTTTTCTTGAACAAAAGTTTTATGGTCAAGCAGTATAAATGAAAACAGTGACATACTACCCATGAACAGAAAAAAAGAAAGATTTTATTAAAACTCATGTGCTTTGAAGCTGTGTTGTAGGCCACTGAGATGCCTCATCAGATAAAGGCATTTGTCATCAAGCCCGAGTTCAATCCCCATGGTTCACATGATAGTAAGAGAGAACCAACTCTGGAAAATTGCCTTCTGACCTCTGTACATGCTTCAAGGCATGTGCACACCCTCCCACCAATAAATAAACAAAAATGTAATAATTTTTTAAAGTTGTCTAAGGTTCAAGGTCAGCCTGGACCACAAAGTGAGACTGTCAAAAAGCTAAAGTAAATAAACAAATGTTCCAAATTTCCTGTAAGACATGCTCTATGGTATTTTCTTCTTCAGAAGAAATGATAACAATCTGAATGAAGGCTCATCGTATTTTAATTATCTTCACCAGTTGTTTTCAATGGCAGGTTCTACTCCAAGAACAGAATTTGGGAATTAGGTACAAGTTCAACGTTCCCATCACTCGTCCTGGCAGTGGAGATAATGAAGTTGGCTTTCTGTGGCATCATCAGCCCTGGTCAGAGTGCTCAGCTACTTGTGCTGGAGGTAAGACACCCACTAGGCAGCCCACAGCTGGCAGTGTGGAAAGCAAAACCTACTCCTAGCTGTGTTTTTTTGTTTGCTAAAGAAGCTAATTGGTAACATTTTTTGCAGGTTTGCTTCAAGCTGTAATTTAGCAAAAGAAACTTTGCTTAATTATATTACATTCTGTTTGTTTCAACTTCATGTAATTTACACAGATTTGTTGGTAAAATACATCTTGGCACAATGAGTATCTCTGCTGGTGCTTCTCCAAGACTATCTTGAAGGTGGGCTGTTTGCTTTTCATGAACACATTCTTGGTAAAGAACATCAAGAGTTTTAAATTAAAAACCAGCAAGAATCAGACGTCACAAGTGCAACTTGTTGTAATGGGGCATGAGAATGTATGTGTGCTTGTGTGCTTGTGTTTGTACAATTGCGTGTTTCCCACAATCCTGTTCAAACTCCCTTCTCCAGCCATCAAAGTTAAGGGGCAGTATACTGGGATGCTGCATAAATTACTGGTGTCTGGATCTCTGGGCTAACGATGTTTAGTGACCCCATTATAATCCCTCAGCGAGGTAGATGTAGCTGGTAGGCAGTGGTTGGTGATGTGTTGGTTGTCCCATGTGCGTTTTTCATGGGTGCCTTTTCCCCACAATTTACTCTATTCCTAATCCTCCTCCCTCTAGTGGCCACCAATGCAATTCTTTACCTCTGGCTGGGAGAGCAGGACAGTTGGCTTCCTTCAAAGCCAACACCCTTGCTGCTTCATGGACTGGTGAGTAGAAGTGCTGTGCAAGCAGCATCTTCCTTCTCTCTGGAGACTAAATGCACCACCTCCACCATAGAGCTTTATTATAGTAGGCAAGGAGCAGACCCATCCTTCAAAACCAGGGATGCCTGGAGTACCTCACCATCCCAAAACCCAAGTATACATTTAAAATAATAGTATTTAGAATGCTGAAATGGAAATAAATGACACATTCCCATTCTAAACTGTGTAAAAATATATGCGTTCCATGGACCTTTGTCCATGTATCCATTGGCTCTCCAAATGCTTCAAGTGTTTGAATAGGAAAAGAATATTTTCAGAAAAATGATTATCATATGATAGAATCCATATTTTTGAGTCATTAAAATTAAAACCATCCATTACTATAATCCTACTTCCAATAGTAAAGACTACACAACATGAAAAGTAAAAAAATATGAATAATGCTCTATTAATATTCACTCATGTGTGCCTGGAGAGATGACTCAGTGGTTAAGAGCATGCCTGCTTTTTCTAAAGGTCCTGAGTTCAATTCCCAGCAACCACATGGTGGTTCACAACCATCTGTATGTAGTGAGATCTGGTGCTCTCTTCTGACCTGCAGGCATGCCTACAGGAAAAATACTGTATACACCATAAATAAATCTTTTTGAAAGATTTCACTCATGTGAAATATCATAAAATATGGTTAAGTAGAACTTGCAATCTATTTTAAAAGTTCTCCTGTTCCCACCCATTTTATGTATGAGATGTCTGATGTCTCATAAAGTTTTCAAAACTATAATGCATCACCACTTCTTTTAATAAAATAAAATGACCATTGCAGATTATTCTCAACTAATTCAAATTTTGTTCCCATAAGGGCCATGGCATTATATTTAATGCCATTTATACATAAATCTTTACTTGTGCTAATTAAATCACTTTTGGTTACTTTATGAATTAAATTAATCTTCCCCTTTGTACCAACAAACAAAAAATCATTAAGATAGCATATATTTAAGTAGTATAAATAAATAAACCTGTTAAGAGTAGAATAGAGGATGAGTCCAAATAATTTAAGGTTTAGGCTTTCTAATAATACCCTAACGCTGAGGTCAGCTGGCTTGGGGACAAGAAGGCGTAGTAGTATCTTCAAGTACTCAATAGAATGCTGAATGGGGGACCCTGCTGCCTGTTCTTGTGCTCTATTTGAGGATGGTTTAGACACAGTCTTGTCTGAGGCCAAGGAGAAATTAAATGAATTCCCAATGTTCTTTCAATCATATGATTCTCTTTGTTCAGAGAGCACATAGTTCAACAATGGTGGAAGAGGCATGAAAATTTAATTCAAAAGAAAACAATGAGTTTATTGAAGTAAAAAGTATGAAAAATCTAAATGAGTTATTCTTTTCCATAACATTCATATTGAAAAATGGACATGATTTGTGAATGAGGAAAACTTAAATAAAAAGAAAAGCCCCTGGAAGGAGAGGTTTCTTTTCCATAGTATAAACTACTTTGATCTGGGGCTACTGATCTTATATTTGAAGTGGTTCTGGAACTCCAAACTCTGCTTGAGTGTGAGTGACTTTGAGCTTTTATGACATCATTGCTTTTGTTGAGAGGGAGGTCAGTGATTGGAAGTTGGCAGATGATGTATGCAGAGCTGTCATTTGTCCAGTTGTGATCTGGGGACCAGCTGCCTCAGCATCAGTTAGGGATTCACTGAGAAGCTGACTGGGGACCCTATATCAGAACTTCAGAGAAACCGAATGGGGACTGTGTTTTCACAAGGGCTCCAGGTGGTTCTGGTGCCCACACAAGATTTTGGATCACTGTTGCTTTCAGAGCAACTGAAACCTAGCAGTGTAGGGATATAAAGTTCAGCACCTGGTCATTGAAGTCTGCATCTTTGAGAATTCATTTTACTCCTAGTACAATATCTGATACATTCTAGGAAAATTGTAAGCATTTATAAACAGTAAGTGGTTATGAGCACCCATGAGACCATCAAACAATAATTTTGACAAATGTCTTATTTTCATTTCCTATTGATGTGATAAAACCCCCTGATAAAAACAACTTAAGGAGGAAAGGACTTATTTAGTCACAATTCTAGGTTATTGTCCATCATTGCACTGCAGCTCAAAGTCAAGACATAGGAACTTGAAGCAGCTGGTCACATTCCATCCACATTCAAGAAAGAGCAGAGCACAGTGAATTAATGTATGTGTACATCCAGTGCTCAGCTTGTTTTCTCTATTCTTATAGAATCCAATATCCCTTACCCATAGAAGGGTACCACCCACTGTTGGTGGGTTTTCCCACTAATCAAGACAATCCCCCATAGACACCCCCACAGACCAACTTAATCTAGACAATTTGTCATTGAAAATCCCCTTGCCAAGTGACTCTAGATTGGGTCAAGTTGGCAACTAAAACTCAAGATCAAAAACAAATGTACAGCTCTTCTTTCCCCTGTAGGAAACTGGATGTCCAAGAGTAGGCATCCTGTTGTAGATACCAGCTATCGAACTTCCTCCTTCTATATATGCCTTTATTTTCAATTCCAGATACTTTAAATACTGGAAGCTTATGTTTGGAGGAAGTAAAGTTCTTTAGAGCTCATGAATGTTAATCAAAGAAGCCAGAGTCATCTACTATCATGCCAAAAAGGAGTTTATTTACAGTTAAAGACCTCCTAAGAAAATATATTTCTACATACATTTCACTCAGAAACTGGTGATAAAAACTAAAATTAGTTCTTAATTATGATGTTCTACTTTGATCTCACCAGTGAGGTTATGGGAGCCTTAAAGCTCTCAAGATTTTAAGTGGAAAAAGAGCAAGAACTCTCAAAGAACTTTTTTTTGGAGTCTCACAAGACCCCTCTGTGTTGTTCATTATTGGTCCATATGTGTTTTACTGACATCAATACCTTTGAACTATGAGTCAGGGAGCAAGAATGATAGTTTTCTATGATGAGATGTCTTAAGATAAGAAATTAAAAACTGTTTTTCTGTCGCTTAGCAGACCCGATGACACAGCTAATATACAGGAAACATTGGTGATGATTCATTACAAGTGATGGCTGCTCTGAGTCAGGGAGGAATCACTTCCTTGGGCCGATTGGGAACATTAAGATGCTATGGGGTGTTGTCTTCAGGATAAATGTGACTATTAAGACAGCTATGATTATTCTGTGGAAACCCAGTACATGAAAACTTTCCTACTTTCAGAAACCTTGGTACTTCTAGAATTTATTTCTTCATGCCTTATCCAAACTATTATGTACTATGTAATTTAAATAAGTCCCCAATGTACTATACTATTGGATTAATGACCATAATCATGTGTTAATTGATAAAACTTGGCTTAATAATGAAAGTAATATTGTTTTATGATGTAAAACTCTAGAACCTGTTTTTGATTAGTAATTCATGCCATATAACTTTTGGTCTGTGGCTTTTAAAGGTTACTTTATACTTACCTACTGGTTTTAGTTATTGCATACTTCCTCTTTGCTAATGCTTGCCTAGATGTGTTGTTGTCAAAGCTTAGCACACATCAGAACTACAGGAGGGTGTCTTAAAGCAAGGCTTGTTAGGCTCTGCCTCCAGTTCCTGACTTGGGAGCACAGGTCTTGATAGTTTAGGAGCCACACTCCAGTAATTGGGCTACATGCAAATGCCTAGTAATGCTACATGATAATCTCTATTTGATTTAATTACAAATGACTCTGTAGCTTGGGTGCTTAATAACAGATGAATGATATATAGTTTATAAAACATATTCTACTGCCTGGTATCCTTCAATCATCCTCAACAGTCATATAAACTAACCTTAGCTATAATGATTTTTATTGTATAAGTAGACTTCAAGTTAAATCATTTTTTAATATGAGGTACAGCAGTTGAGTCTAGTAATACTTTAACATAGTGTTTCTCTAATAATAACAGTTGGTTACTTTAAACAAAGTTTTTTCACCACTTAGCACCTTGCTATGTATCCACCAAAACTTGCTATGTAGCCACCAAAAGTATTTCCTTCACCAGCTTTAAAGTTTGCCCAGAACGATTAACGTCAAACTTAACTTTGACACAGGTTGGAAAGAAAAACTCTAAATGTTCCTGAGATCCTGATACTTGGGCCCCAACACTTCTGTCTTTTAGAAATTGTTAGAGATTTAGTCTGAACATCAGATTATTAAAAGACCCCTTGGCAATTCTAAGGTGCTGTCCATATTTTTAAAATTAAGGTTTTGCTGTGGATTAAAAGTTTTAGTCCTGGAAGAGCAATGGTGGCACATGCCTTTAATCCCAACTTTGGGGAGGCAGAGACAGGTGAATCTTTGTGAGTTCAAGGGCAGCCTGGCCTACAAAGCAAGTTCCAAGACAGCTAGAGCCAAACAGTGAAACCCTGTATTGAAAAACAGACAAAAAGCTTTAGTCCTAAAATCACTAACATCTTTTGTTAATTGGATGTGAGATAATGCAAAGGTTGATGATATTTAAAAATGTGAATTTGGGTTGAAAAGTAAAGAGCAACATCACTGAATTGAGTGAAAGAAGTGGTAAAATGGCAATCCATGATTTTTTGTGGCTATTGGACTTGGATGTGCCATATGGAGTATATTTAGATCTCAGTTCACTTACATATTTTTTTACCTGATGGATTATTCATCACATCTAGTTACTACTTTTAAAACTAACTGCAATTGTGCTAAATAGTTTTCAGAGATTTTCATGTTAATTTTACTTTTCTGTGGTACTTATAAAACAAATTAATAAAAGCAGAGCATCCCTAATCTGAGGGGATCACCAGAATCCCCAATTTTAGAGCATTTTGGACATCAGACTTTTCAGATTAGGGATGCTCAACCAGTAAGCTCTATGCCAATATTCTAAAGTTTAAATTAATATGAATTAGAAACATTTCTGGTCTCCAGTAATTTGAATAAGATATGCTCATTTTATAAATGGCTGCTACAGTCAACCGACTTAAGCTGCAAGTCAGAATGTAAGAAGCACACAACTCCCGCCCTAACAGCATGATGAAAAATCCCGCTCTTCTCTTCTCTTGTAGGTCTAATCAGGAAGGGACCCCCCTCTACTGTATTAGAAGAAATATCTTAGGGAATGGATTTTGCATAATGCAGCAATATTCATGATAACACTTCCGTCTTTCAATTTTCTACTATTTAAACCATCCATTTTCCATTTTCACAACTTACCCAGCCTCTTCTCTGATTTCATATAGATCTTGAACTTTTAGAGTAAAGCCTCCCAAGACTAGTAACTAAGACTTTTAGCATTGTATTTAAGGTTGACCTGTTTTGCTACCAAAGAGTTCTTCATTAACAGTGCAAAGAAAAGACAAAATACATAAAATATTGTATATTTGTTACAGTTTTGCAGTCACACTTAAAATACACTACTTGTCACCCGCTGGTGTTATAACTGTCCTGATATTTTGTCCACATTGTCTCTCCCACCCCCAGGATTCTTTTCTTTCTCTTTGTGAAGTAAAAGAATTGCATACCAAAGAACTCAAGTTTCTTATAGTGTCTCTTAGAGTGGCCTCACCCTGCTGAATATTGCTTTGCAGCTCAGAAGAAAGATGAGTTACAGCTGTACTTAGATTGAGGAAAAGGAAGGAGGCATAGTCATTTCAGGAAACATTTTTTATTCAGAGGTCAAATAACACAGTTTTGTTTTGTTTTTAATATATAGAGAAATGATTCATCAGTTGAGTGCACTTGCTGCTCTTGCAGAGGACTCAAGTCCAGTTCCCAACACCCACATAATAAATGCCTATAACTCTAATACTCAGAGATCTAATACCCTCTTCTGAACTCTGTGGGCACTGCACACATGTGGTGCACATATATACACTCAGGAACATACACATAAAATAAAATGTCTATTCAAATATACACTACATAGGTATTAGCATTTCTGATCAGATGTCAGTGACTATTTAAAATGTTATCATTGTTTTTCCTTTATACTTACAAAGTCTATTTCATTGTTACTTCATGTTTGGTGCATCTTTAATGCTTTTCCTTCCCTGATGTCATTGTAAGTTGACTGGTTTTTGTTGTTCGTTTGCAGTGCTAGGCAAGTTTGTGTCCGTGAGCTGTACCCCAACCCAACAAGTCTATTTGTTTGTGTGCCTGTATGTTCGTGTGTGTGTGTGTGTGTGTGTGTGTGTGTGTGTGTGTGTGTGCGCGCGCGCACGTGCGCGTGCACGCAAGAAAAAGAGAGAAGAAGGGAGGGAGGGAGGGAGAGAGAGAGAGAGAGAGAATGAACTGAATATAAACATAAAAGTTGTTTTAAAAATACTTCTTCTGTCCGGGTAGGAAAATTCTATTTTTAACTTTATTGTATGCATCTTTACCTGATTCATTTGGACTTTTATACATATTGGAGCTTCTTTCTGCTTTCTATTCTGAGCTTCGGAAGATGGTTTCCAAAGACACTGTGGCATGCTCATGAGGTGCTACAAAACTGCACTTTTCAATGGAAACATGGTGACATTGGTTTTATTCAATGCAATTGTTGTCGTTAGAATATTTGATCCTTAATAAGCGAAACTTCGATTTTCTTTTTATCCTGCTTAGGGGGTGCTTAAAAAATGATTGAAAACTAAAAGGTTGCATGAAAAAGTCTGAGAAATCCTACTTATTTGAATGTGTCACTAAGACTGTGAGAAAAAAAAAACCATGCTACTCCTTTTCAATCTATTTTGACTTTCTTCTAAGAGGAAAAAAATGCATATAAGCACAATTTAGTGCCCTAGTTGTCTTCAGGATTTAAAGATGGAAAATGCTTTGCTCCTCTAAATTGGAGCTTTTGAATGATATGTAAACTTTTCTTATCTGTATTTGTTATTGTTCCTGAATATATCTTTCCTCAGTTCAGTCTAAGACTGTGCATGATTAAAGCACAAGGTGAAAGGAAGGAAGACAGGAAATAAAGGATGTATTTCAAATGATTTCTGACAGCAACTTCTTTGTAACTTAACAAGTTTATGTAATAATCTATAATAATACATTTATTAATAATTTAATTTTCAAATTATCTTAAAGAGTTTGTCATGCAGTTTATCTTAGCCTTTGAAACATTAGATATTTTTTCATTTCTCTGGTGATATCTTTTGACTTCATATGTTTTAATATTTACAGTAACGATACAATACAAACATAATGTCAACTTAAATTGTAGTAAGTCCATTTTGAAATGGCATTTTAAATTATTTTTAAAATAATTACTAGAAAGATGTAATGTTGAACCAAGCCTAGTGGTTATGCCTATAATTCCAGTACTTGGGAAATCAAGACAGGAGATTGGTGAGTTAAAAGCTAGACATAGAAATGTTTGAGTCCAACACGGGCTTCATTTAGAAACTAGTTCAAATAAGAGAGGGAGAAGGAGAGAAAAAGGAGGAGTAAGAGAGAAGTATAATACAATCTTTAGGCCAGAACTTATACTCAACTAAAAGAAAACATTCACAAAATACCAAACAACGTGGAAAAAAATTTTTTACATTCTTACAAATGTCCATTTAATTTCTTTGCAAGTTCTAAAATGTCTTCCTAACATATTTAACATTACTAAGAGGTCAGTTCTTGTAAGTAACTGTTCTGGGGCTTGACTTTTATAATAACTAATACTTTTAGGCATATACTGTAACTTTGATGGAAAGTCAAAATAGGTAGGTACCAATCTGGAACAGAAAAAAACAAAAAACAATAGGTTGTGGGTTTGTGTTGTTGGTGGTTATTTTTTGGGGAGGGGGCATAAAATAGTTTTATTATTTTTAAATTAAAAACTTTAGATATTCTATCCTTTTTATAGTACATGTATGGATGTTTTGCCTGTATGTGTCTATGCACCTTGTGCATGCAGTGGCCAAAGATGCCAGTAGAGTGTGTTGTATCCTCTGGATCCGAAATTGCATAGGGTTGTGAGCCATCATGTGGACTCTGGGAACTAAAACTTAGTCCCCTAGAAGAACAAACAGTGAATGATCTTAGCCACTGAGCCATCTTTCCATCCCTTATTTTAACTTTAACTTTTTTTATTAATTGAAATTAAGTCTGAAACACAAAAGACTGGTGCTTATAACTAAACCTGCATAGCTTTTCATAGCGAATAAAAGGTTACAGGTGAAACCGTAGATGAATAGTTAATCACTTTACATAATCCCATGAGTTATAGAATTTGAACAAGTCCCTGGAAAAATGATTTTCCTTTTTTCTTTTTCTTTTTTTTTTCTTTTTGGTGTAAGGTTGTACAGTGTGCTATTGTTTGACTCTGTGGGATTTTCCGAATTTTATTTCTGGGTATAGCAAACTTAGACATCGCACAGGTCACTGTGGTCCTTCTAAGAGTACAAACTCCTGGAGGAAAGCGTCTTCGGTTAAGAAAGACTAAAAAGTCAGCAGTTTTCTCCTTGTTTTGGAAAAGTGAGCTACTTAGAAGACTGGATAAAAGCCTCTCATTGACTGACCTTGGTACTTCTGTATTGATTAGACTAAACAAAAGTCTGTCAATGAATGACCATGGCACTTCCATATGATTTTCCCAACATTGCAATGTTGAGAAGGAAGAATGACTTTCAGCATATGGAATTAGTTGGATCAGGCCCCACAGCAAGGTGTCTGTGAATATCCCAGCTCCTGAGAGCCTTGACTCTGAAGCCATAAACTTCAATGATTTAGTGAATACTGTCTTTACTAACATGAAGAGAACTTGATGCCTATGATTCACTAAAAGATGTCATAAAACTGAAAACAAATTTGAGTACATTTCTGATGTATTAGTGATCACTATGAGGCAGACTGTGTCTCATTTCCCAAAAATTCTATTCAAAATATCATTTTTTAAGGTTTGAGAGATGGCTCAGCCACTAAAGGCAAGCCTAACAATGGAAGACAAAATAGCATTTTTAGCAATCATAACATGTGTCCCTACAAGGAAGTAGATATAAACTATTTTTGGAAAAATAAATCCTTCTTTCTTATTCTTATTTTCTGAGAACTTGAAGAATATGAGGATTTTAATTTAAAAACTATTCAACTTGCTTATAATTATATCTTTACTTTAAATCAAATCTGAAATATTTACTCTTTGATCCCAACAAAGGAATTTCACATAAGATATTTTAAAGTTTCTTTATTTACAAGTAACTAGGTCAGTGTTTGGAAAGAGTGATTCAAGACCAGCATCATTTCTTAAATTTTAAATAAATGTGAGAAATAAACTCCTACTAAAAACCATAGAGATTGGTCTTTAGTAACACAAATTAGCTCTTTCTTTGTTTGCTTGCTTTTGTTTTGTCTGTGAAATAGGGTATTAAGTAGCCCACGCGGGGCTACAGCTCCCTATGTAGTGGAGGATGACTTTGAACTCCTGATTCTCTACCCTGGCCTCTCCAGAGTGCTGGGCTTATAGACGTGTGCTACCAGGAGCTTCAAGTTCCCATTTGTAGTTAGCATTCTTACATTTCCTGTCTAGAACCTTGGACATGTGAAAAGAACTAGTGAAAACTCAAAGACCACAACAAGACTACAAAACCAAGTATGTGTAGTTCTTTCTCTCTTTCCTCTCTCTCTCTCTCTCTCTCTCTCTCTCTCTCTCTCGTGTGTGTGTGTGTCCCTGATTTTTCTGGGAATTAAAATGAAGGGCTTCATACATACTAGGCAAGATATCTACCCTGAGCTATGTCCCCATCCCTTCACTCTTTATTCTATGGAATACAGGGAGTAAAGAGGGAGAATCCTTCAAAAATCTGAACTATTGAAATAAAGAGAAAGGGCAAAAGCAAACCATAGCATTTTGGATCTGAAAGAAACATTAGAGGTCATCTAATTTGATTGCCTCATTTTGCATAGAGAAGTGAAAACATGTCTTGGATCATTGACTGCCTAGAACTAAAAGCAGTTGGAGGTGAAGGAAAAAAGAAATAATTAATCTTTTCATAGTAATTTGATTATGAATGAGTTCTTAATGTCAATGAAGATCAGGACGAGAGAGATCATCCAGTAATTAAAAAAAATGAGAGATGTAAAAATATCAGACTTGAAAATACAGTATTTTATTAGACAAGTAAACAATATAATGACCTTTCCTTTATTCTTGCCACCCCATTTTAATACAATCTCATTGAGGTAAAGATTTTATCTTTCCACATAGTAACTGAATTTATACCTTAAAGATAGAACTTAACGAGTCAAATTAATTTAGACATTTTTTCATGAAAGGTGTTACTTCTTGAATAATAGAAATCCCTTCTATGTGTGCTGTGACCTCAAGTAAACCTACTGTATGTGTGTTCCATCCTGCTTTATCTTCACTAAACACAATTGCTCTAGATAAAATACTTGTATTTTTCAGACAGGGTCTCACTATGTGGCTCTGGTTGCTGTGTAGACCAGAATTGCCTTGAACCCACAGGGATCCACCTGCCTCTACTTCTCAAGTGCTAGGATTAAAGGCGTATGCCATCATGGCTAGCAATGAAAAATACAATGTTTTTAGAGTAACATTTCCACTTTGATCATTCTGTGTTTCCTCGGGACATACTGTTGCCCAGAACAGACGGGAAACAGTGGGAAGGCAAAGAAAGGAAGTTTTTGAAAGATTTTTAAAAAAAAAACAACAACAACAAAAAAAAACAAAAAACCAAAAACCAGCAGTGGGCTCTTCAAAAGAAGGAAGCCATGTGGGTGGAGTTAATTGGTACTCTGGGTGCCAGCTGTTAGATCCAAGGCAGATGGACTTTGCTGTGCCCTGCAAATGTTCATGTCTGGCCAGCAATCACACCACACAACAGCCAGATTCCAGCAATTGAAGACAGAGCAAATCGGGTTTGTTGTTGTTTTTTCCTGGCACTTGTCTCTCTTTAGATGCTATCTGCATTGAATATTAGAGTTACGTTAATATTACTGGCCATATGCTATGTATGTTGTGGTTATATAATGCTGTCTTGGTTGCTAACTACTTTAGATGCTGTGGCCAAGCAAATTATTGCCTTAGCCCCCAGCTACATTTTTAGTATAAAATCTGAGTATTCCCTTCTCTTCCTCTCCAGAAATCTGTTTCCTGGGGAGAGATGACACACTGTGCCACTCTGTTCAATTATTTGGAGATCAGTTATCCCTTCTATCCCAAGTGTACATTTAGACCCCTATTATTTCCCATATTGACTTAATCATATGTCCCGATGGTGTCCACCTAGGACTGAAATGTTAGGTCTTGTAGAATTGACAATGCCTAGATCTTTCTCTTGCTCTTAGCCACTGCTACCCTCATACTTTCTGATTTAACATGTGCACTGTTCCAAGTTCAATTTTCAAGCACTAACTTCTGGTTTCTACTTTCAAAAAGAATGAACTGGTGAACTTAATTCTTAAATGGTGAACTGCCATAAAAAGAGCAGTATGACTTCAAATATTGTATTATAAATGAGCCTGTGAAGTATTTAATTATCAGAAACAAACAAGGTCAGTGTCCTCTGAGGCTTTACCTCAGGTCTGGCCTAAATGTGAAGTTACCTTACCTGAAATTTACCACACTTACAGTGAGAATAATAAACAGCTCCATCCAGTTCTCATTTGCCATTTGGTGGGTTTCTTGTTTTTTCTCCTGTGTTATATACTATTACAATATGCCATTAAAAAACTATTTGCTGTTGTGTAATTAAAGCAATAATTCAAGTTCAGTCCTTGTATTATATAGCAGGTACCTTGGTAGTCAAGTAGATCCTAACTTTAAACTATTGGCAGAATATTAAACCTAAGATCTGATAAATTTAAGATCACAGACCAAGCCTGAGGGAGGATTTTTTCCTCAGTGTGGGATTTAACCTAGTGCCTTGCCTTGTACATGTTAGCAAATGCTATCCCACTGCTCAACATCTGTAACCCCAGAGTTATGTTCACATTTCTATACTTAAAACCATCATCTGTCATATTTGATTTTTACATGTCAAAAGTGAAATATAGGCAAATTAAATGGTTCTAAATAGGACATAGTCTTTGTAAAGGTTTAAGGTAAATATGTGTTAACAAAATAAGAAATTAAAAATTATTTGTACTTTTGTAATGTCTTAAAGTCTTAAATTCATCACTTTTTGTAACATGGAGGGATTTTATAAGAATACATATTGTATGAGCCCATTTATATGTAATGTTCAGAATATGTCATAGAGATCAAAGACAAATTGGCAGCTCTCAGAGCCTAGAGGGAGGTATGAGTAGAGAAAATATGTACAACAGAAGTTTTACTCAATGATAATATTTGGAACTAGATAGTGGCAATGGTGGCCTAACACTGTAGAAATACTGAATGCCATTGAACTGTTCACTGCAAAAATGATTGATTTTATGTTATATGAAAAAAGAATAGTTTATGCTAATAACTTAATAACTTTTTTAAGAGTAAAAATATAGTTAGTATAGTTTTAATTTGGTCAATTAAATTCTCAGACCATTCTCTAGTTCTAGGGATTAGGAACACTAAGACATGAGAATTTTTTCCCCACTAGATATGCAACTACTGGTTGTGTAGACATCTTATATATTTTGGTAATAAACTATGGGTCTTCAGATTTGAAAGCATACTAATTTTGAATAACTGTATTATAATAGGGTTTAAAATGAATTTACCAATGTTTTACATACTACTATATGTACATACTACTATTATATGTACATATAAAGAGGCTATATGTACATAAGGCATGATCATATGCAAATATTCTGAACTCCATTTCTCTTGTTCACTTAGATTATTTCCACTTGATCTGTATTTTCTACTTTCTAAAGTTAAAAGCTATATCCACCTTGATATAAAGGTTGTGTTTAAAACCCTATTCATTTTGATTAATTTGTTTATAGTCATCCTATCAATACTGACTTAGGATCAACATAGAAACAAACAAACAAGCAAAACTATCAACCTGCCAGGTATGGGCATAAAACCTGGAAGGAAATATGTATTCTATTAGAGGAAAATAGTATAGTGTTTTGAGAAGATTTGAAATAGATTAATGCTATAATAATACAATATTTTAGAAGAAAATAAATGAAAGATGAGTATAAGGAAATATCTTTGTAAAATATAGGACAATTTTAGTTATGTTTTCTAGGATGTTAATTTTTACTTTATCAAAAAGTAGCATGCTGAAAACATAAAGACCTAGAAGTTCCTAAATTCCCAGTTTTTAGGCTATATGGAAGGCATGGCCAAAATTGAATTAATTTTTATGCTTCATATGAAATCTAGCATCATTCAAGAAGCACAAGTGCTTTGTATTTTGTTGAGGGTGTGGTGACTCATCAACCACACTGAGTTAGCAGCTTAGTTTGTGAGAGTAAAGTATAATCACTGGGTTTTACCAAATAAAAAAAGAGCTCTAGGCTCTAGAACAATATGAGACTATTCTCAATGTTTATTTTATTCTGGGTGGTTTTACCTGTTTCCTTAGTTTTTAGCAATAAATATTATACAGAAAGCATTTTCAAATATTATACGTACATAGCTAGAATTTATCTAAAAGTGAAATGTAAGTCTCTACTAATTTTTTTATACCAGTCTGATCTGTGATTCAAATTGCAGAGGACCTGTTTTTATATTAACGGCTGCTTTAAACAAATACAAGGACAAACAATGTCTGTAGTGCTCTCTTAAAGAAATTTAACTTTTATCTTAACCTTTAGAAACTTATTTAACAGTTTCTGTCACTGGAACTAAGCAGCATCAATTCCATTTTGTAGTTTTGATGTTTATCCTTTTCTGAGAATCAACTAACACACTGTATTCACTGCCAGCCTTTTTTGTTTCAAGAGCATCACATTCAATGCCTTTAAAAAAAATACATACTAAACCTCCAAAAGCAACCCCTTGCTTTTGATATAAATGAACATTTCCTTCAGAGTGGACAAGTTGCTCATCTGAGCCACTGTTGGTAGCCGAGCTCTATGACTAACAGTAGAGGTATTTGACTAGGTGACCACATGGGCATAGTTATCTGCCCACTGGAATGACACAATGGGGAGGTAATCTGATGAATATCATGGAACATCTGTGAGCGGATAACAACTATGCTTCTTATGAATCATTCTTCCCTCAAAAATCTCAATCTTAATAGTTAAAAAATTCCACTGCTGTCATTTGCTATTCTAGGGAGTGGGAGAGAATGAAATAACATACTTTAAGACATTTTGCCAGTAAACTGTTTGGGTATATGTCAGACCCCTAAAAACATGTTACTGAAGGTTTTCTGAGGAGTCTTGTCACTGTAAACAATAAAATAGATCATCTTCAACAACTCATCATTGGGATGGAGGCTACACTACTTAGTCTCCTGAGATCAGTAGACTTAATAGTTCCTCCTTTCGATCTCTTAAATTTAAAAGGTTTAGTTTAATGTGACCATAGCAGGACAGCTGAGACATGTTGACCCAGACCTAAGCAGCCTTCGGAGAAGCATTTGGTGCTAGTTCTTTAAGGGAAAACTTCCTTCATCAAATGATCCTGTTTCATAAGGACTCCCACATTTGTGAACAAACTTCTTTTTTAAAAAAAAATATATTACAGTTTAAAAATAATCAGAGGAAAAGAAGAGAGGGAGGGAGGCAGGCAGGCAGTCCAGAAGAGCTGCGTAGAATTAGCTGGAGTGTGACTGATGACTATCTAAATGTCACCATAGAACTTTCATCCAGCAACTGAAGGAAACAGAGGCAGAGACCCACAATGGAGCACTTGGCTGAGCTCCTAAAATCCAGTTGAAGATTGGGAGGAGTGGGGATATAAGCAAAGAGGTCAAGACCATGATGGGGACACCCACTGAAATAGTTTAGCTGAGCTAATGGGAGCTCACCAACTCCAGCCAGACAGGGAAAAGAACCAACAAAAGACCAAATTAGGCCCTTGGAATGTGGGTGATAGTTATATGGTTGGGGCAGACTGTGGGGCCATTGGCAGTAGCACCAGAGTTTATCCCTACTGCTTGTACTGGCTTTTTGGGAACCCATTCTCTTTGGATGCCTAGCATAGATATAGTAGGGATGGCCTTGGACCTTTTCCAAAGCAATGTGCCTTACCCTCTCTGAGGAGTGGATGGGTGGTGGGAAGGGGCAGGGGTAGGTAGAGGGAATGGGAGGAGGGGAGGGAGTGGGAACTGGGATTGGTATGTAAAATGAGAAAAAATAGTTTGTTTTCTATTTTTAAAAAACTAAAGAAAAAGAAAGAAAGGACAAAGTGACCTTTAAGTTCTGTACCTTGTCCAGAAGTAGATTTGGCAAGGCTGGTATAAAACTGAAGCCAATGCCTCAAAAGAGTCAGAGTTACAGCTTCTGGGGACCCAAACTCTTACCTCCTGGGCTGTTGTTATCAGTCCTAAGACAGCTATGTTCTCTTTGCCAACACTATCTGACTTAGCTCTCTTCTGAACTTGGGCATCACTCCTGTACCTACCCCTGCAAATAGTATGTTTGATACTGCATCTTATTTGGCATAAGTAAAAAAAAAAAAAAAAGGAATTACCTGGAGTGCAAATCTATGGTTACCTGTATATTGTCAGTGTTTTGTTTACAACTCTGAGTTATTCAGTTTATGGGTTTATAGTGGGGTGGGTGATTTCAGAGAACAGCTTTACTTGTGCTTTTAGGTCCATTTCTTAGAGTAAATGTTAACAGTGCCTTTTGTATGATTTGAAACACTTGTTTTTCTTTGGTATCTTGATTGATTTTGTCTTTTGATTCCTGATCCAAAACAAAAATATAAAAATCTCACCAAGGATGTTTATAAATAGAAGTCTCTGTGTGTGTGTGTGTGTGTGTGTGTGTGTGTGTGTGTGTGTGTGTGTGTGTCATTGCATTTTGTGAAATGTGAGCAAGTTGTAGCAGGTTTGTCTGCCAATAAATCATAAGCATATACTTAAGAATTTTGTAAATTGTAGAATGGAATGTGTTTAGTTGTGCTAACAAGGTACATGAACTAATTTTTAAGAGCAAGAATAGTATTTTGTAAATTATATTAGCATGTATGTAACTCTTTGACAGTGATATAATCAACAGGTATTCACTCTGTTAAAATATAAACAGGCCAATTTCTTATAGTCCAAAGTGGTACATTACATATGCAATCTAAATTTAATGAACTTTTTAGAGAGATGCAATCATAAATGGAAGAAAATAAGTGAAATGTATGGTGTAATGTATTCCTAATGAAAAATGACCTTGTTTCCGCTTGTCCTAGAAAATGTCAGAAAGTAAATTAGTCCCTGTTGTTTTGTTTTAAATAAATATGCATCCATTGTCTTGTATTGAAATACATATTAATACATTTTATCTCATGACATTTTGGAAAATTTAAGGGTTTTTTAAAGAAAGTATGAAGATGAACATAAAAATGGAAATAATTGCAGCTTCAAAACATCTATAAATATGAGAATATTAATTTTGCTTGAAATTTGAATATAATGACAGTACTTCTGTTCTTTTAGAGAAGTAGACAAGTGTTTCTGGAATAGATAGGACAGCAATGATCCAGTGAGGTTGACTCCCAGAAGAAAGCAATACATGCCTCGCCTTTTGGAAGGAAAACTACTCTCCATTTAATGATGCTTTTTCTTTTCTTAAAGGTGTCCAAAGACAAGAAGTGGTCTGTAAAAGATTAGATGACAACTCCATCGTCCAGAACAATTTCTGTGACCCTGACAGTAAGCCACCTGAAAATCAAAGAGCCTGCAACACTGAGCCCTGCCCACCTGAGTAAGTATGACATAATGTGAGATTTCATTTCTTTGACTGCAAGCAAACATTATGTATTCATATTTGAAATATGCCCCCCATGTTTTTTAAAATTGTATGGTAGTTTCTGCTGAGTGAGACACACAAAGGAACAAGAGGGTTAGATCTTTTTTAAAGGCCACTTCTTTTTCTACTTTTCTGCTAATTACCTTTATAAACTTATCTCAAAATAAATCTTAAAGCTATATAAAGCAAAGTGATGCTCAAAATCCAAAGTCTATGTTCTGTCCCAATAGATTTAGCATATTGTGTGTAATTGCGAGTTAAGCTCATCAAGTTGATTCCCTGAAAGTTGAGATTTTAAATATTAAATAAATTTAAATATAAATAAACTTGGCATCTGATTGATCATTTAAGGCCTCTTAAATGTTACTGGTTACACCTGTTTTTTGTTTGTTTGTTTGTTTTTAGAGATATAGTTATTATGTATACAGTGTTCTACTGGCATATATGCCTACATAGCCAGAACAGGGTATCAGATCTCATTATGGGTGGTTGTGAGTCACCTATGGTTGCTGGGAATTGAATCAAGGACCTCTGGAAGAGCAGTCAGTCTCTTAACCTCTGAGCCATCTCTCTAGCCCTGTTTACACGTGTTTTATGTTGACTTGTGCTTATTTATTTTTTTAACCTACTTTCTCAAACACCCAATGCCTTGAAGATTTCAAGACATTCATCGTTCCATCTATAACAGAGGTTTACAACCTTCCTAATGCTTTTAACACAGTTCCTAGTGTTGTGGCGACATCCCAACCATAAAATTGTTTTTGTTGCTACATCATAAGTATAATTTTGCTACTGTTATGTATTATAATGTAAATATCCCCTATGCAGGATATCTGATACATGACTCCAAAAGGGGTCACAACCCAGAGATTGAGAACAACTGATCTATACATTGTGGAGTTGAATATAATAATAAAAACTTTTTAAATTTTTGTTTTATTTTGTTTTTGAGACAGGATTTCCCTGTGTAACAATTCTGTCTGTCCTGGAACTCACTCTGTAGACTAGGCTGGTTTCAAACACACAGAGATTTGCCTGCCTCTGCCTCTCGAGTGCTGGAGTTAAAAGTGTGCTCCACCACTGTCTGGCTTAAGGGCCTTTTTCAAAATGTTAATATTAATTGCCATATTAATACATCTGACTAAATTTAAGTTTTCTAATTCCTTTTCTTTTTTAGTTCTGAAATTAAGTTCTTTGTTTAAAATTGGAGGTGGAAGTGGAATTCAATAGAAAAGCATAAAGAGAATGTAAAATTAGGAAAGTTTAGTCTGACTAGTTTTTGTTTTTGAAAGATTTAAAAGTATGTAATTTTATATATTTATTATTCAATTTTTCCTAGCACCTTTTTAGTTTCTTTTTTATTCTTTTGAATTCAAATAATAAAAGTGAATTTTGAATGTTTAGAACGCATATATAAGATTCCTAGTAAGTATTTGTATTCTAGGGATAACATCGTAGACTACTATGATTCAATAGGACCCAATGTGAGTGTGAAAGGAAAAAAACAGGCTCTTTTTCTGCACAAATGATGTGATATGCAGATAAAGTGAAAGAAATAACTCCTGTAAGACCACCGAGAGTATTTTAATGTATGCTATTTCTAGGTGTTTATCTATGTATAACACATGTATATATAATCAAATGGTATAGTCCATTCTCAGTATATTTTGAACATTATCTTTTGCAGCATGTAGTAGTAATGTCATTGTATATTTAAATAAAATTCTACTGTTGTTCAATCCTTGCTCTGTTTAAGCTCTTGTTCTCCTCCGATACGCAACAGTAACCATTTTTGCCACTAAAACATTCTTGTCCATGAATATACCCTGTGCAACATAGGGACAAATTCAATTTCTAGTCAAGTAAGAGAACATTTTAGTATTCGTGACACACTGCCAAATTGTTCCCCAGAAAGATTTTAAGAATTTACACTCCCACTAGCAATACATGTATTATGCCATTTCACTGAACTGAATACCGAACTTTGTGTTTTTTTTTTTTTTAATTTTTGAGGCAGGTACTCATTATGTAGCACTGGAACTTTCTATATAGACCAGGCTGGCCTCAAACTTAGAGAGATCAGCCTGCCTCTGCCTCCAGGACCAAGGAGGTAAAATAGATCCATGATGTAGACTTATGTGGTTGAAAAAAAACAAAACATTAATCTTAAAGGCTACAACTGATGGGATGTTGGTGTCCCTGTGTAAGAAAAGGAAGCTGAGCTGGACTCAGCCAGAAAGGCCAAGAGTCCAGTCTTTATAGTGCTGTGTTTTAATAACAATAATGTCTCTGTATATGACCTTACATATAGAATCCTTAATGTAAATATTATTACTTTATAATACCATGATTTTTAAATTTGTAGAAACCAAACAAATAAAAACCAACAAACAAAACCTATACATTGTAGTAATACTGAGACCAGAGTTTAAAAACATCAATTAATCAATAAAATGTACACAGCACTATAGTTTGGTTTCTTAAAGACTATCTAAGCAAATAGATATAAAAATAACTATCATTTAAAAGTATAGTAAGAGAATTATTACCAAACATATTAAAGAAAGCCCAGAGCAGGAAGAAATTATTTGTTTGTTTGTACTAGGGACTAACTCAGGGCCTTGCATATGCCAGGCAGGCGCTCTCCACTGAGTTACATTTCTAGCCATTTTTTTTGCAATCTATTTTCAAATGGGATCTTATTAAGGTGCCCAAGCTAGCCTTGGATTTATTATGTATTTCCAGCAAGCCTCCTGCTTCAGTTTCCCAAGTAGCTAAGATGACAGCCCTATACCACCAGGCTCAGTTAAGAATTTATTTATTTTTTTCAGGGGTTAGGTTTTATTTAATAGAATCTTTTATAGTTTAATGTTTGAAAATCATTTTGACTCATTGAACCTCACCCATGGACAACTATAATTTGTTATTTTAAGTTTAGAAAAAGATTCATGAGCATTCTCTATAAAGCTACGAAACTTGAGACTAGAAAGAACCATAGAATAATCTCAGCCAGCTGTCATCATTTCACAGATGAGGGATTTTAATCTCTGGTGATGTTTTTCCCATTATACCAGACATCACTAGCATTCTAAGTTACAAAACAAATGTCTAGTGGCACTTTATGTGTCTGGCTTCATTTGCGCCATCAAAGCATTCCCAGTTGTCACAGTTTAAAAGATGCTTATTACACTGATGTTTAAGAATTGAGGAAAGTTTTTGCTTATAGAATGTTTGTGGCATACGGTTCTCTCCATTCTTAGTCCACTTTCCAATTAGTTGAAGAACTGTTTTTAAACCTAAGAATGCTGTAGCATTTTCTAAGTAAATAATAGGTTATATAATTGCCTCTTGTTGATTAAAAATGATACTGCCAAATTCTGAAGACTTTTTCTTAATTTTGTGATGTGTTTATAGGGAGAAAAGTGTTGATTAGACAAATCTGGAATAAAGGCTGGAAAATCCTTTGTCTCTTCCATCCCCAGAAATGTTTATTGAACCCACAGTTCAAGACTGTGTTTTTCTTCTAATATAACTATTTAATAACAGTTTGCTTTTTTTACTCTTCCATTTTTTTAAATAATAAAGAAAAATGATTTTATGATGAGCTCTTCAAAAACATTCTGGTTTTATCAAGTTTGGATCAAAATTTTATGTAATTCCTCTTTTTTTCCCACCTTTGTGTATTTTTTTCTTAATAATAATCAGAATGAGATCAGATTATACAAGGGACAGCAAGCAACTCTGTTTTCAGAGATTCAACATTAATTGTGTTGTACTGCATGCCTGTAGTCTCGGAACTTTGGGAAACTAAAGCAGAATTGTTGGGGATTCAAGGCCACTAGGGTTCATAGTGAATCCAAACCAATCTGGGCTACAGAATGAGACCTTGTCTGACAAAAACAATTGAACAGAAAACAGCAAATAAATCTCCCCAATAGTGCCAATAGTGCTAATTTTATCCCTAACAGATGGTAGACATTTTGATCACTAGATGCTGAGAAGAAGCCAGGCGTGGTAGCACACAGTTGGATCCCCACACTCAGGAGGCAGAGGCAGGTGGATCTCAGTAGGTCTACAGAGTGAGATCCTGTCCCAGATCAAACAAAAAACACCTCGATGCTGAGAGGAAAGAATCAGTTCTGACATGTCTCAGGCTGTAAAGGTCCAAACAAACAGCTGATCCTCCCAGAAATGGTATTTCCCGGAAATATCTTATTACTGAATCTAAAGGTGAAAAAATAGAAAACTAAGAGCAAGGCAGCAGTGTGTCAGACATGTAGGGAAGGAAGAGGAGAGAAGCAGTGATTCTAAACTAGACAGAGGGAAGGGGACTGAGACAGAGCAGTGGGAAGGCTTCAAAGTTTATTTCAATAATTAGACCATGAATCAGCCTTTGGAGAGACACAGGAAGGGATAATACAATGTACAATGCAGCTGAGGCCGGACTGAATGTGAAGCTTGCGATTACAGTCAGGAAGGAAATCGCCAGGGCTTAGCTAATAATTTACTTCCACATATTCCAAGTTGATGAGTAGAGTGATAAATTCACACTAAGATGCTGAGAAAATACTATTGACAATAAAAGAAGTGACAAAGAATAGTAAAAATAAGTAAATATTAGAAGTAGAGGGGAGCGTTGGCCCTGTGCTCTAAAGAGTAGCCATGCCTCCCGAGCCATGCTGCCTGTGAGCACCTGTGTTTAATTTGAAGGTCTCCATCCCTCTTGCATTATGAGACCTAATGAGATCATGGCTGGAAGTGGTATGACTGACCTTTTTGGGGCTGAGTTATACACATTTCTCTTTTATCCCCTAATCTTAGTGATGAAATCACTATTGCAAATTGAATCAGTGTTTCACTATGGCTGCCATGCAAGTGATTATTCTCAGTACACATTTTCCTCCTTACCAAATACAGGATAACAACTTACAACTCAGGATCATGTTCATTTATGGAAAGCAAAAGAATAAGAAAAACCCGTTACATCTCCTTTGTAAAATGACTTCACAAAAAAGCTATAGTAGCACTGAATTTTTTTAATTAACATTAAATTATAATTTTAAAATGAATTTTAAATAAAAAGTTTTTTGAGTTATGAGATATACTTTAAGTTTGAAAACTGATTATGGTATTTATCAGCCTCATTTTCTTTATAAATAGTGATAAAACAAATAATCTTAAGCAAAAGCCATTTTTGACATGGTGGGGTAAATGCAGTTTTGCATTAGGATGCTGGTACTCCAATGTCTCTAAGGCATTGCCTTTCATGTATAAAACCTGCACAGTAGACTTTAATCAGGGAAGTGGTGAGGAATTAGTTCTTGAGCTTTTCCCCTTCTTCTCCCTGGTTAGTTTCATACCCAAGAACATAAGCATGACAGCTGCATGGTTTATAATCATAGATTGAAGAAAATATCCTGTGATATATATTCTGTTTCTGATGATGTTATCAGTGAGATTCAGTGGAAATGAGTTAATAGGGAATCAAGTCTTGCTTCCATTGTTGCTCTTTTTGCGACTTTGAAGAACTGTTTTCCTAACATGAGATTGTTTTTTTGTCCTGTAAAATAAAGCAGAATACCTTGAACATGGTAGGCATTCAGCAAATGCTTATTAGAAATACAGTGATATGTTGGTCACGATTCTGGTGGCAAACAATTAAAACTTTAATAACTGGCATGAAGTGACTTCGGTACATAAGATTAATGTAACAAAGCTCAGGAAAGTGTAGGGTAGACTTCCTAGAATCATGGACTTCCCGGCTCCTCTGTTTGAGTGGTAACATGGCCACAAGCAGTTCTAGACATGTGTCTTCATGCACTTTTTTTACAGGAAGGGAAGGGATCACTTTTGCCTCCTCTGACATATAAAAATTCTAAAGTAGAATTCTCATTGATCTGAACTGGGCCATGCTTCCCACTGCACCTATTAATATAATCCAGGAGAATGACAGTGCAGAAGTAATACCAAAAAACCTTGAAATTGTGCGCTTATGCGAGTCATCGATTACTTTAAACAAGAGAAAAGGGGTGCATAAGTGCAGGACATGTTTAAGGCATTTGAGTTTCTTTCTATACTAGCTGTGGAGAAACCCCTTTTCTATGTTTTGATAGAAGTGACTTAGGGCTCTACCTTTTCAGAAGATTATTGTGAGTACAGATACCTGGTCTTTCTCTTACCTGTAAGGACTGTGAAGTCCTACTACCCTTGTGAGAGTTTATTTCTGGAAATTGAAAGACACATCCCCAGTTCCTTTGGAGTTTAGCACATGATCCTCACTTGTGGGAGAAGTGGCTACAATGTCATTTTAATAAAAGTCTTTCCTGCTTCATGCTTGTTAATTCCAGCCTGCACTCAGCAGAATGTCTAAAGCACCTAGCTAGCTATAGTTCCCTAGACCTTGCATTAGTGTGTGTCCAACCAGCAGCTTAAAATTGGCATCAGTGGAGTATTTACAAAAGGAAAAGAACAAATGGCACAAACCATAGCTCTGCCCCTCTCGTGGATAACCACGTTCGCCACCATGTTCTACAACTTTTAAATATATTATTTAATCCTCGTGAAAATCTTGTGAGGTCATTTTTATCTTCAAAAATTAATGTTAAAAGAGACAGAAAGCAGAAAGTTTGAAAACTCATCATGCTTTGTTTGTTTGAACTTAGTTTTTGTTTGCTTCAAAGCCTACACATTGCACTTTGAGTGACAACTGACTGACAGCAACCAGTGATTTGCTTAATGGCTCTTGCATTTACATTGTCCTATCAACTATCACTGAGCTGCCAGCTTTTCTGGCAAAAAAAGTTCTGAAGTCCACTCAGCTAGAAGCCTCCGTGCACTGAAGCTACTGTTTTCTGTATTCCACATCTTGCTTCAGATGGTTCATTGGAGACTGGTTGGAGTGCAGCAAGACTTGTGATGGCGGGATGCGCACAAGAGCTGTGCTCTGCATCAGGAGGATTGGACCGTCTGAGGAGGAAACACTGGACTACAGTGATTGTCTAACACACCGGCCGATGGAGAAAGAGTCCTGCAACAACCAGTCATGTCCACCTCAGTGGGTAGCTTTGGACTGGTCTGAAGTAAGGAAATCTGGAGCTGCATGTTTTGAGATGTCTTAGTTATCAATACCAAAGCATTTATGTTTAAGCACACCTGAGTATGGGGATTAGACTAAACACATAAGAACTACCTAAAAGTGAATTTGATCATATTATATTTTATTATTACTTGCCCAGAAGTAAGAGACTTTTGGAGAAAAAAAAACCAAAAACACCTCAATGAGAAACTCACCATTAATTTAATTAGAAATACTTGTAAAGTGAATTTGAAATAACATTATAGTGGATACCCATAGGGACTGTTCTTACTGGTGCTCCATAAGCTCAGCATCAGTGATATGTAATTAAAAACTGAAATTTGTGGGTGGGTGGGTCAAGAATTTTTCTTACCCTAAAACATACTGGAGATCAAGAGATGCCTTTTTTAGTGTTTCACTTCAAAGGGCCAGATTTTTTTATATTTAATTTTTCCAAGTAATAGCTTATTACATGATTATAGGTATGAGTTCTTTACAAATCAGTTGTAACTTGTGATATAACCATACTTTTTGACTTTTTTTTACATTTACTTGAGTGTTGGGGAAGGAACACGTGCTACAGTGCATGCATAGAAGTCAAAGGACCTCTTATAGGAGCTGCTTCTCTCCTTCTATAATGTGGGAATTAAACTCAGGTCATCAGGCTTGGCAGCAAGTCCCTTTACCAACTGAGCTATTTTACTTGCTTGAGCAGTTTTAAATTACATGTATTTTTTGATTTGTATGTGACTATGTATACATGTGGACTTGCTCATTCCATACTATGTATGTAGAGTTCAGAAGACAACTTGTTGTTGAGAGCTGCCATGGGCGTATATAGCAGGTGACAATTAGTATTCAGCAGGTCGACCCATCAGACATATGATTCCTTGGTGGGAAGCCCCACCTAGAAAGGCTGCAGGGTCACTGGCTGTGGAAATCATTTGCTCCTGTCTATAATTCATCACATGAATTACTTCATTTGTTCCCTAAGAACTTCATTTCTTCCCTAATAACAGCTTAGGGTGTTTGCCCACTGCTTGTGTATTTATCTTGTGAAAATATTCCATCTACTGGGCAAAAATATAGCTGTGGATGGTCAAGAAGATGATGCTTAAGCTTCATAATTCTGATGAATGGAAAAAAATACTAGGATATTTTATATTACTCAGACTGACATATGATTCTCAGTCACAGAGACAGCCTTTTACACAGACAGCTAATGCTAGACTCTAGAACAGATTCAAACCAGGCTGGTTGCCCCTGGAGACAAATACCTGGTTGCCCCAAGAGACAAATACTTGAAGTCATTTTCCCAGTGTTTTGCTGATTCAAGGTCAGAGTTTGAAGCAACTTTGGTGTGCCCAGATGCCCCAACCTCAAGGTTCAGCCAATTGTTTACTGTTTGAGAACCCTCACCAACTTAGAGCCTCCAGCAAGGCCAGGGTTGCTCACTGGCCAGCCATTATGACACTCTTAGCCTAAGAGAAACTACGTGATTTAGCTTGGGTTTTGAGAATGGGTTTGGCCCTGAAAATGTAACTTAAAATTGTGCGGAGTTTGGGTGTGGGAAAGATCAGAGGCAGCAGAGAGTGGCAGCTGGGCAAAGAGAGAGGGGAGAGAGCAAAGAGAAGGGTGTAGAGCTAATTAGGGAGATGTTTCTGAGAAGAGCATTGGAAAGAGAGATGCATAGCTGATTAAGAAGCTGTGTAGAGTAGCAAGAGAGATTTTCAGAGATGATTTTTTTCAAGATAAAGAGAAAGTTACCATCAGAAGCAGCTGTGTTTCCTTATTTTTTAACCATCAGATAGAAAGTTTATCCCAAAGAAAGAAAAAAAGTATTTTCTAAGAAGTTTAACCCTCACCGCCTTCATGGATTTTCTTATTTACCTTTGTACTGACTGAGGGCTGGTCTCCCTAAGTTACAACTTGTAGAAGTCAGTTCTCCTGGGGATTGAATTCAGGTAGGCAGTCTTGGTGGTAAGTACATTTGATCACTGAGCTATTTTACCAGTCCTTCATCTATAATTCTAATTTCTTCCAATTTTGTGTCTGGAGAAGAAAAAGGGAGATGAGGGATATAGCATACCAAAGTTCAAATTAAGTATTATTTATTCATCTATGTTATTATATGTAATCTGACTAAAACAATACAAGACAAGGCACTTAAAAATGATCTTGTGGAAGATAAGGTTTTAAGCAGTTAGCTCTTGACCCATCAGTATGATAACATGCGTGTGTGTGTGTGTATGTGTGTGTGCGTGTGTGTATCTCTATACCTTCCTAATGTTGTGACTCTTTAAAAAGTTCCTCATGTTGTGGTGGCTCCAACCATAAATATTTTTTGTTGCTACTTCTTAACTGTAATTTTGTTAATGTTATGAATCATAATGTTAATATGTGTGTTTTCCAATGGTCTTAGGCAACCCCTGTGATAAAACAATTCAAACCCAAAGTATTTGCAGTCCACAGGCTGAGAACCACTGTGCTATACACATTTCCCATAGAAGAACTGAATCCTTCTGTAGTGTTAGTTAATGTTAAGGAGAGTGGGCACCTAAAGAGAATTCTTTCAAGTCAATAAAACAGGATGCATATTAGACTCTGTTCTGTACTATCCTGCTAGAAACATTGTGCCATGTGCTTTGAACATTTCAAGGAGTTCTCTTAAGTTTGTCAAATGCAAACAAAAAAAGACTTTCCTTTAGGAATCTCTGTATGTAACTGTTCTCTCACTCCTTGAATGGCCTTTGTTAAAATTAGTCCATGAGTAGATGGTCATAGTGACCATAAACCTTTAACTCCAGTGACTGGAAGACAAAGGCAGACCTATCTCTATGAGTTTGAGGCCATACTGGTCTACATAGCAAGTTCCAGACCAATTGAGGCTACGTAGAAAGACTTTAAGCTCCTCCCCTCCCAACAAAAAGATGGTCTATGGAAGCAAAATTCTGAGCAGTTGTGGCTGTTCTTGGGATCTCTGGCAGGAATGTGGGTGTACTCTCAAGTGTCCTGGCTGTAATTACATTCTGCCCACCTAACTTGGATTTCTAGTTTATGTCAAACATATGGACATTGATATGATTTAGTCTGTGATTGTAGAAAACAGATTTCTTTTACCCCCATGAATGTCTAAATTCATCTGAAAATTGAATGCATTGATAACAATAACCATCTGCATGTTTATGACTATCCATGCCCAGGATTCTTAGGGAAATGCATAAATGTTGACCAATAATGGTGACAAATCTGTTATAGTAAAAATCATCATGGAAGACCATATCATTGGCTTAAACAGTTTGAGGTATCAAGTCTGTAAGTATAAGAGAGTGCTTCCTGGGGTTGGCACTGCAGAGAAGATGAAAGGACCTAGTAGGCCCAGGAAAAGAAATATTCATGCAGTAACTAGAGCATGGTGCGATAGTGTTTGATAACAGCGAATTGTGAGGTATGTATGCATAGCTAAAATAGAAGTGCACAGCTGAGATGTTCAGGGAGATATTCCCTAATATCAGGATTTGTAGTCATCTCCACAGGGGTTCCAGGCTTTTGTGACCCCAAACAAGGAATTTGACAGAGACATGTAGAGAGTAAAAAGCAAGGCTAGAGATTTGTTAGAAAAGAAAACATGCTACTAGAAGAAGTGGGCACAGGCAGAGAAACATTTAGAAGTTTCATGGTGATGCTATACCAGAGATGGAACTTTGAGAGTTACTTGCATAGTGTGGCTTTCTTGCATATGTTCTGTTACATGTAGTTCTACATACACCTTCATGCATCACATGTCTCCTTAGCCTTTGAAATCTCCATTCAAGAGTGTGTATTAAGATTATAGTGAGCCATAGGTCACATTCAGACTCCCTGGAGTGTATCTGTGACAGTGTCTCCAGCCAGTTCTAGTTGACTTCAGATCTTCGAGAGGACTTAGTCTTCTTTGCCACCCTTGGGAAGTGGTTTCTGTTCGCTGATTTTGTGCCATTTGTATAAGACTTTCCTCACCTCACTCATCTCCCTGATTTCCTTTCTTAAAAGGAACCAGAAATAGGATCAGAAGCCTTTTTGGTTGTTGGATTTAAGTATTGAAGGACAATTGAATTTAAAGAGAAGGAAGCTGCTTTAGAAATCTGAACAGAAACACAAAATAATATAATGCATATGCCAGTAATTCCTTCAATTAGAGACAGGAAGATTGCTGTGAGTTTAAAGCCAGCCTGAGCAACATAATAAGTAAGTTCCATTCCAGATCAACCTGGATTATAGAGGGAGTTCTTTCCTCAAGTAAGAAAAAAAGGCAAAAAAGAGAAGAGAGGAAAATGAACACAAAAGTTGTACCAAATCATCCTTTAAAAAGAGAAACAAGAAGAAAAGTTTGCCAATGGGTAAAATAGGTTCATTTCACATTGTCATCGCATTTTTGTTTGCAGACAAAATAACAAAATACAATCACCTTTAAGAAGGAAACTTTCAAATGATGTTTGAAATAGAAGCATATCAGTAAAATATAAGGTTCCTTCTGTATTTAATTTCACACTGATTATACTTACACTTCTTTGGAATTTTTATTCTATCTAGTTGATCTTTGAAGTGATATTCTCAGAAGCTCAGGGACATTCCTGGAGTCTTCCTGCATCAGACATGCAGGCTGAGGACACATTAGTCATATTTCTGACATCTTGTTTATGATAACTGAGTCAAAGGCTTAGGGGAAAGAAGTGCTGGGAAGTAGGGTGCACATGTTGGGACTAGCACTTTAGAGAAAGCATTTAGTAGCTGCTATTATTTCTCCCCAGATAACCTAGGAAAACTATCAGGGCGGAGCATAATTTAAGAAGTGTGGACATTACTGTCTAGTTGAACAACCATCTTTATTGCGATTATGTTTCAGTCAAGAGGGAGGAAATGGCTATTGTCTGCCATTCCTGCTTATTTAGCAAAGGTAGGCTTCCCTTTCCTTACTTAATCAGGAAGCCTAGGTTTCCCCTAAATGGGTTAATGGAAGAAGGATACACAGCACCAAAAAGCCAGTGTGCGAGCAGCTGAAGAGTAAAGCACAGCCCTGGGCCTCGGAGGATCAGCACTCTCGTGTGTGAGAAGGTGGCTCTGGAGAGAGCAGGCAACATTCGATCTCTTTTTAAGCCAACCTTTTCAAAAAATGTATCCTATTTTCTTTTGACACACCCTTGAAAACTCTCCTGCTCCTTCTGCTCCCTCCTCTGATTGCATGATCAGAAGGATTGCTGGGCAGTTACACTCTAAGTGACCCTGTTCTAAGTGGTATCCCCCTGCCTTTAGTGTTTTCCTAGAAGTGATTTGTTTTATTTCATTTTATTATCATGCCTAAGTAGGACAATATTTAAAGACCAGAGTTGACAATCAGGCTATAAACATGGAGTATTTGTGGCTAGCTCTGTAGGGCTGAGACCCAGTGAAGTCATTGAATAAAAATGTGTGAACACTTCTCAGCTTTTAACTAAGATCAAATGGAATAAGTGTGTGCAGAAACGTGCAGCAGTTCCCTTTAATCCTCAGGGACCCTCATGAGATGCCTTTCCTCTGAAGTCCATAAAATGTGTTGTTGTGCGGTAAAGGCAGGAAGCAGAAGTACTAGGAAGTAGTAAGGTATCATGTGGGAAATGATGTTTACATGAAGTGTAATTCATGGTGGTGGAGATGGAGACAAACCACAAAGGTGGAAAGAGCTGGATCAATGAGACCAGGCGGACCATATGGGAAGAGTGAGGCAGCAGTCGGGACACAAGGGTGTCAGTTTGACTGGGAAAGTGAGTAAACGATCAAGATTTTTGACTCTTGATTTTAACTCCTCACCGTTTCCTCCTCTGAAGGGATCTCAGAAGAATTGCATGTTGTCCTTGAAAATACATCTTGATGAGTCTTTTTCTAAGCTGGAGGAAATCCATTCACTACGTATTCATTGTTATAAAGAGACTATGTAGAATCATGATTTTTTTTTCATCTAAGAAAAGCTTCAATATTTTTCTCCTTCTCTGTGCCAGTATACCAGACTCAAAGACTACACCTAATAAAACAAGTCAAAAGCCAATGATGATAAAGCACACAGGAATTTATTTTATGCCTACTCTCATAATATATGACATTAGCCTTGTGTTCTCATAAGAATTCAGGCCTTACCTTGGATACTCTCACTCATTTTCTTTCATGACCCCCCCCACTTCAATACCATTCTATAGAACAATGGTTCTTAACTTTCCTAATGTTGCTTTCTTTAATACAGTTCCTTATGTTGTGGTGACCTCCAATCATAACATTATTTCATCACTACTTCATAACTGTAATTTTACTACTGTTGTGGAACATAAGTGTAAATATTTTTGGAGATAGAGGTTTGTCAAAGGGGTTTCAACCCACAGGTTAAGAACTATTGATAGCATCTCGGGAAATATGTTTGGATGAAAGATAGGAATCACAGCTCACACATGTGTGTAAATCCTCAATTGACTAAGAGGAAGAAGAGTATTTGGAGGAAGGGTCCAGAAAATATCCATAGAACTTCAGTCAGCCACTGCAGTGAGTGGGACTTAAAGAAGCATCTAGAGTCAGGGAAAGGAAAGGATTTGTGACCTAGGAAGAAGTGTTGTTTTCTCAGTATGAAGAATAGACTTAATTTTGTGACCAATTCTTAATTTTGTGACCTATAGACAGGGAGAAGTCCAGAGTTATTTGTGCGATAACCCTGTACTGCAGCCATGTGTTCTTGACTACCACACAGTGGAAATAGTTGATCTGCTCCACCACCAGCTTGCTCCGCAAAGACACGTTCTTGTGGTCCACTAATAACATAAAAGTTCCCTTTCAAAGACTACACCCAGCAAGTAGGCTTCCACATTCCTAACTCAGCAGACTCTTATCACAGCTGAAGGAGGCCAAGGCTGGGGAAGAATGGAGGAATAAGCCTATCCCTAATAAAAGAAGAAAATGTTAGCCAAGAAAAGCAAACATTGAATTTAGCTCTTAAAGACCTTGGGGAAAAGATTAAAGTACTTCCCCTTAAACTGTTGAAGGAGCTCATAGTGAGAGCTTTTTCTTATAATGTATATTGTATACATATGCACATTTACTTCAATAGTCTCCACATTTTCCTGTATTTAAACTGTTGTTATTCAATATTTGTTTTTATTTCCAGTGTACTCCAAAATGTGGTCCAGGATTCAAGCATCGGATTGTTCTGTGCAAGAGCAGTGACCTTTCCAAAACATTCCCAGCTGCACAATGTCCAGAGGAGAATAAGCCTCCTGCTCGCATCCGCTGCAGTCTGGGCCGCTGTCCTCCTCCCCGCTGGGTGACAGGAGACTGGGGCCAGGTACGGCAACCAGACTGTGGGATCCTTTGAGACACTAACCTGAGCTTTCTAATCTGATCCTTGTGAGGGCTCTAGACAGGAGTGAAGAAACTCATGGAGATTTCCCTGTGGAACTGTGCAAGCCCTTGAGACCAGCTGTGGACACATACCCCTTAGCCACATTTCTCCACACCTGGAAACATTCAGCTCTATTGCTATCAATTATTGTTGTTATTGTTATCATTTGGGCTTTTTGAGACAGGGCCAAAACTCTTGTGTAGGCCATACTGGCTTCAAGCTTACAATCCTCATGCCTTAACCTGCTAACACGGATAATAGACATACACTACCATCCAAGCCCCAAATACCCCAAATTTACTTGTTCTTTGGATCCTACCATATCAAGTTCAAAGTCAACCGGACTCAATAAGCAAGAGTATAAACGACCACAGCATTCCAATCCTAGTTCTTAACTAATTCACTAATAAGTCCATTAATATCAATGTCTTAACTTTCTACTCATAAACAAGATAATTCCTTCTACCCTCACAGAAAAGTTTTTGGGGCCTCAATTAGAATAGTGTTGTGATTGGTAAGATATAAAAATTAATGCTTACACTTCAAATTACTTTTGTCTGATAGATACTATGAATTAGGAAACAGTATACAGGACTTTTGGCATGTGTCTTAATTATTTTATATCAAACTCATTTTTATTTTTTTAATTTCTACTTTTCTTTTTTAATAATAGGAAAATTTAACATTTATTTATTGTATGTGACAGAGGTACTAGGATCAAACTTGGGTCATCAGATTTGGCAGTGACCCTTTTTGCTGTCCCAGTTCCTATTTTCCTTCCTTTATTCCATATATATGTGTATAGGTACATATATATATTTAATTTATATATTTATCTTGCTATTGATCTTATTAAATTCTATAAAAAACAAGTTCTTATCACAAAAGTAACTGTATAATGATGCCTATATTAATTAACAAAATTTAGTCATTATACAGTATGTATGTATGTATGTATGTATATATTTTTTTAAATGTCAGACCATTATGATAAATGAATACAGTTCTAGCAAGCAAAAATCATTTAAAAGAAAACCAAATTGGTATGTTTTATGTAAGAGGGAAGTTAAATGCTTTTCTTCTAAATGTCAAAGAGGAAATCTATTAAGTCACATTAAGAAAAGAATACTCAGCCATGAGTATGATCATATCTATATCAAGGTGGGGGCTCTTGAGTTCAGGCCAGCCTGTACTACATACTGTGACTCTCTTTAATAATAATAATATCACAGAAAGTAATTGGCTAGGGCCTGGGGCAATGGCCCAGTATGTAAAGTGCTTTGCAGTGTGTGCATGATAACCCGACTTCTAACTCCCCAACACACCTGTGTAAAAAAAGCCTGATGTGGTGTAATGTGTCTGTGACCTCAACACTGGGAGAAGTGTAGAGGATCCTTGGCACTTGCTGACCAGCCAGTCTAGCTGAACCAGTGAGCTCCAGGCTCAATGAGAGGTGTTGTCTCATAAAATAAGGTAGAGAGCTACTGAGGAAGATTTCCAACATCAGCTTCTGGCCTCCACATGCACATACACATACATGTACATACATACATACATCTCACAACACACATATGCCACACACACACAAAGGAAAGAAATGAATTTCTAGGTAGCTAGTTCTCATGGAGTCCAGCAATGCCTATACTGCCTGGAAGATGTTCAGTATCCATACAGTATCTAGAAACACTTTGCTTTGTGCCCAGGCCTGTGGGAAGAAGTAAGAAATAACCAAAGTGCATCTCTACAGAAGCACTTAGTTTAGCCTACAAATTCTCAATTTGAATATGCCTGATAACTTTAAGCATTCCATTGCTAACATTATTGCATGATTAACAAAATGTTTCACTGATAATTTAGTGGTACATAATTTATATTATACTATTGAAGATTCTATATAGACGTGATGTCATGAGTTATATTTTAAACCAAGTAGTTATTTCCTTCATGTGGCTAAAAGAGGGAAGTATGTTAACTGACTAACACAGATTATTTCTAAAGTGCATGTGGCTGATAATTCCTGAGGAAATTCAAGGCACTTATACAAGCTCCCTTTAAATTTTTTATTTATATTATTTGTACAAGATGTGTATGTGTGATGTGTGTGTATGCACACACTTGTGACACAGTGAGTGTGTAGAGGCCACAGGACAACTTTCTGAAGTTGATTGTCTTCTTCCACCTTTATATACCAGGAATAAAATCCAATCATCAGGTTTATGGCATAAGAGCTTTGCTCACTGGGCCACCCTGTAAAGCTGTCAAATTCTTACTGACTGACCCAGTCACCACTGCTGTAGCATTTTGATCAGATTTAGAGTGCCGATCAGGCCATCAAAGCTATATCTGAGCACCTATAATAACAACAATCCAAAGTCAGCATTGGCCTGACGATTGCTGGGTGTTTTACTTCCTCTGTAGGATTTTCTCTTTACTCCCTTGTTAATTCTGCCAACATTGTTTTGAATAGTTATGATAGCCCAAGAAATTACCATCTGTTGTCTTCTGAGTACTAGACCGCTTCAGTTTTCTAGGGCAATAATGCAATCATTGAGTTTTGAAATCAATTCCATAGAAAAGCAAACAAGTGATATACTTCTCAGTAACAATTGCATGTGGACTTTAAAGGTTAATATGTGCAGTTATTAAAATAATATCTTTTTATCTGATTAACATTGTGAAAATCAATACTTTGTTTTTCTGTGTCTTTGAATGTAGTGTTCTGCTCAGTGTGGCCTTGGACAGCAGATGCGATCTGTCCAGTGTCTCTCCTACACTGGACAGGCATCTGTTGACTGTCCAGAGTCTGCTCGGCCTCCGTCCATGCAGCAGTGCGAGAGCAAATGTGACAGTACTCCTATCTCCAGTACTGAAGGTGAGTGCCCCTTGGGCAAGCCTGGAATCTCTGACTTACCTCTACTGTGCCCAGCATTTGAAGGGTCTCACAAGGACAATGCATTTGTTCCAAGCATTTATGAAAGCTGCTGTGTGTGCTTTCCTATAATCGGGATGCCTGTTCTATCCTGATTCTTCCACTATGTGTTTAACACTAAGTCACTCAACATCTGGAATGAAATTTTTCTTGTCTATAAAATGAGATAGCAGTATGGATATCTCTACAGTCATATCTAACTTAGTGTTCTGGTTGACCTTCTGACAGGCTGACACATATGAATTGCCACAAGTTCAAGGTCAGTATGGGTTACATAATGAGTTCAGGCCACCTTAAGGTACAGAGTGAGACTCTGTCTTCAAAAGCCAACAAAACAAAACAAACAAAAAACACAAAAAAATGAACAAGTAAAAATGGAAAACTTTTGTTTCTCTTTGGAAATAACTTGGAAAGCTACTATCAAGAGTTAATTCTTGCAAATTAGACATGATGGCGCACACCTTTAGTCCCAGCACTCAGGAGGCAGAGGCAGACGGATCTTTGTGAGTTCAAAGCCAGTCTGGTCTACACAGTGAGTTCTAAGACAGCCAGGGCTCTATAGAAGGACCCTTCTCAAAACAAAACAAAACAAAACAAAAACAAAAAGTAAAGCAAAAGCAGTGTTAGTTTTTATGATACATATAATGAAAGCATATATTTGAAACTATAGTTTCTCATTTTAGAGAAGTGAAAAAAAATAACTACATGAATGTTAATAAAGGAGGACAATGATCTTTACACTTTGAAATATCTTTCTTTCTTTCTTTCTTTCTTTCTTTCTTTCTTTCTTTCGTTTGTTTCTTTCTTTCTCAAGGCAGGGTTTTTCTGTTTAGCTCAGGTTGTCCTGGAACTCACTCTGTAGACCAGGCTGGCCTCGAACTCACAGAGTTCCCACCTGCCTCTGCTTCATGAGTGCTGCGGTTAAAGGTGTGTACTAGCACTGCCTGGCTTTTTTTTTTCTTTTTCTAATACACTAAGAAATCCCTCTGTTAATAGCATATGCTTGCAAAAATCTTGAATTTTTATCTTTCATTTAATTTGAAGTACTTTATCCATGAAGGCATCATTCAAAATGTCTTGAATGGTTCTATGTGTGAGATTCCAGAAGTTATCCAGAATATGAATATAAATATGGTACAATCAGAATTTCAGGCTTCCTTCTTATAGAAAATATAGGTACAGGCTTACCTATTGCATCTGAAACCTGGATTTAAATTATTTAAAGAGACCCAGCTATATGCTCTACTTTAAAAAAATATATATGAAGTTTTATAATTTGTTGATAATTTTTTTAATGAAAATGAAACACTTATAAACCAAAAGGATATCCATTCTTTTTGGTCAGCTCTATGCAGTTTGAGGATGTTCTACTTTACCTTGGGATTCAGTTCTGAGGGGAATGATCATCTTATGTGACATGTACAGAATCCTTGCAACTTTGGCAAAGACCTGATTGTTTATCTAAGGCTACACACGGTGTGTTTGGTATAATGTGGGTTACCCTTTTATAAAGGTATAGCTGTATCTCACATTAATTCAAAATCATAATTCTCCTGTGCAAACTTCTAGCTCTAATGCCATCTATTTTTGTTGTTGTTATAGTAAGGTACATCCTGGAAATTTCCTTTTCTTGAAAAGAATTCAAAATGAATAGTAAACAGAAGCAGTTTTCTTGAAAATAGATGTCTTTTAAGAGATCTTAATTTTTAAAAAATTTCTCTTCTGTAAGGCTGTGGCAAAGAACTTTCACTCGTTGTTAGTTATTAGCAGCCCATCTCTTGGGTTTAAGAGATCTGTTTTTCTTTAGATTTGGAAGATAGAGGCTAAATGGGAGAGAAGGTGGGACTAATCCATGAAACCACTCTGCATGTCTGACCCTTCATTCTATTGTGTCACATACATAAACAGTCTTTCTGTATTGCATAATAGTATACAATCTTTGCAATAATCTTCTGAATCATATTATTACTGATAAGGAAACTGAGGCATGGAGTTACAAAGGAAGATGGTAATTTGCTCAAATTACAAGTCCAGGAAGTAGAACTCACAGAAGGCAGGGTATGAACCCAGGTTTGACAGAGGCTTGAAGCAGGTCACTTTCCACTATATTTACAAACTATTCTTTTTTTCAGCCCGTGCTCACCTGGTATTCATGATCTTTCTGCTACAATCTTCCAAACTGAGATTGGAGGAGTATGCCTCCACTTCCAACTATTTTTTTTTAATTTAAAAAAGAAAGGTAGAATGTGCTATGTGAAGCAGTTTATGAAGTTCTAAGGGAGGCTGAAATGAAGATCAATGGCTTTAACCTTTTGGATCAAGGCAGCCTGCATAGACTAAGTTATTTGTGAGCCAAGTGTAATGTATCATTGGTGAAGTCCAAGGTGTACTTAGAAGAGTGAAGGCAGTATTTGACCCAAATCTTAAGTTGTCACTTATGTTATATCTTAGTTATTGTTTCTATTGCTGTGAAGAGACACCATGATCACGGCAGCTCTTAAAAGGAAAACATTTAATTGGGGTGGCTTACAGTTCAGAGGTTTATCATCATGGTGGGACACGACAGCATGTAGGCAGACATGGTGTTAGAGAAGGAGCTGAGATTCTTCATCTTGATCTGCAGGCAACAGGAAGTGACCTGTGGCACTGGGCATAGCTTGAGCAAAAGAGACCTCAAAGCCCACCCCCACAGTGACACATTTCCTCCAAAAAGACCACACCTCCTAGTAGTGCTACTCCCTTTGGGGGCCATTTTCTTTCAGACCATCATAGTCACTCACAGAGAAGGGATGGGCAGATGCCATGGATGTCAAGAGAGGGTTTTTATACAAACATAATGACTTGGTTTGGGGGTCAAGTAAGAGAAGTAAAATGTGCATCTTATAAAAATCAGAAGAACCAGTTTCTAGTTAATAATGGAGAGTAGAAAGGACAGTACTTTCAGGAGAGTCAGCTCCATTGACTCCCACTGAGAAGCTACTGGAAGACAGTTTAGTAGTTATGAGAGATCTCTTGGGATCTAAAACATAGCCCTTATTTTGGATAAAATGGTCTGTAGTTAAAACCTTGAGAATTGTTTTAACTACCAAGGCTTAGTTAATAGTTGCTCACCTACTCAATATATTATTATGAAATTAATAAAATTTCCAAGTATGCAGCAAAGTTGAAAGAATTCTTCATTGAACACCACCATATAGAGTAGAGTAAACTATCACATTAATAGTCTAGTAAACTTGCTTTGTTTTAGATATAATCCCTCCTTCAAGGTGATAGGTTTTTGGGGGTTTTTGTTTGTTTTTGTTTGTAAAATTTTACATCCATACCCCTTGCATACTGATTACTCTCACCACCATCTCCTACTTTCTCTCCTCCCCCACAAATCTCCCTCACACTCATGTCTATTTGTTTTGGTTTTGTGGCCCACTGAGATTAATCAGGACCATATGTGTGACGATGGGTTTGGAACTATCCACTGCAGCCTGGTCAGCTCAGCAGACAATACATAACTACAGACAGTGTTTTTAAAGAACCTACTCTTTTCATCCTGCCATCAATCCATTCACTTTGCCAGACACTGAGACTATGGAAGGAATACTACAAAGTTCTGTCCACAAAGGGAGCATAGCTTGGTAGGGATGGCGACATGAAGACTAACATGGTGAGCAGTGTTTTAGCAGAAATATAAAGAAGTTCCTCAGGTGCCCAGGGGAGTATAATGAACAGAAGTGCAACTGGCACAGTGAAGTGGAGCTAGGCATTGGAGGCTCTAATAGTTTACAAAGGAGATGTTAGGGTGTGGGGTACTCCTGGCTGAGGCAAGTACGTACAGTCACGATGGAATGTGAGTTAGATAAAGAATAAATAAACACACAGAGATGAAAAAGTGGAGGGAAGTTTAAGCCAGTCAAAGATAATAAGAGAAAGAATCAGAAGCAGGACATCAAGAAATTAAAATAGTGAAAGGAAATAGGAGAAGGAAAGGGGCAGTGCAGTTTACTGTGGTCAACATCTGCTTTCGTTTTTTTCTTTCTGAAAGCCTTCAGTGAAAGGTTAAAACTTCATAGGCAGGATCCTGACAGGCTTGACAGGCTGCCACTGTGAGGGTAACACCACACTGCTGCCAAAAGTGAATTATAGACAGACTGGGTACCACTGGTTAAACTACTAAATTTTTCAAGTGCATGTGGCACCTGGGTCTAGCCCATTTGAGCTCACCTGATATCCTATCTCCAAATGCCATTCTACTCATTGTTCCTGCAGTTTCCAGTTTCTTCAGAGTTTATATGGGGAATCTTTTCGGCTTCTCAATAGCACATGGTGCTCTGTCATCTAGTGTTTGTTGCTGACAGATAATGACTCATGGTATACCACAAGCTAGTAATTAACCCAGAAAAGCTGTGGGTAGTAAACATTGGTCTACCAGCTTGAGATGGCACATGGTGGCTTTACTGGGTCTCAGTTTCCCCCAGACACACTTCTCTGAGAAAGTCTGGCCACCTCCATAAATCTCATAGCAAAATATGTGACAAGTTGCTATAGAATTTAGTCCTTAATATGGAATTTAATGTAATGAAAATCAATGAGAACAAGAAAGGTCATTTGAAGACTTCAATTTAAAGGAGATGGGGAAAGCCAGGATAGATTTTCTCCTTCATCACTTCAAGGAGCTCCAAGTCCATTTAGTCCAGTTCATATTCCTGCCTGTTGACTTTAGAGGGAACTTGGATTTAAGTTGGGATTATGACATCTTGAGGTTGAATGTGGGTGATGTCCAGAGATAAGACTGAGGCGGGAGGAGGATAAAAAGCAATAGTCTTTGTTAATGTGAAGTCAGAGTGACCTGTGATGGCTGGTGTCGCTTTGCTTCAGGAGCTTGTTAGTTCATCCCTTACTGCCTAAATATACCCAAAGCCAAAGGCTCTAGTATAGTTTTATCTGAAAAGTACACCAACACCAGCTCCAGCGCCACGTGTCCGTACACCCGTTTGCTCTCTCATTTCTTGCTGGGCTCTCCATTTCCACAGATAAGTTGCTGATCGTAGTTTTTAATCCAAAAGATAAGCCTTAGATGTTCAACTTATAGTTCATTTGCTGTGCTCGTCTGACTCTCACAAGGAGCTTACAGTATGGAGGGGCTGCAGTCTATCTATGTACACTCTGCCTGTACTGTGTACATGCTGAGCACTCCGACTTGCTTATGGAAATTTCTTTCAGTGGGTATTCTAGCTCATTCCCATGATACAGGTAGGCAAGGTCTGCAGTGATTGATGAACTTACTACAGGAGCATTATTGTCTGAGACGTTGGTCTTATGTTACTTGAACCAATCAGGCTTTACAGTCATAATGAATCCGAATCCAAATGCATCCTAAACCCATGGTCTCTGTTTAATTTTGAAAGCAGACTTTCTGGGTCAGCGTTTTGAAAGATTAATGTAAAATACCCAGGAGAAACTCATGGCACCCCAATGATAAGTACATTCATAGATTTTCTTTGAAGTTGGTTATCTAATTTTGTTATTCAAATCTACTAACATCTATATTTCCAGAGTGTGTAGCAGGTTACTTAGAATTCTAATAGTAGATCTAGTTTATATAAAAAGAGTTTGGGAGCACTGAATGAGTTATTCTTACTGTAAATACTTCATGGCAGTATTTCTTCAAGACTGGAGTAAGGTATAAAGAGAGGAGACAAAATGTTTCCTATTATTCACACAGTGAGGGCCTCTCACTCTTCCAGTATCCTGGGCAGAAATCAATGGAAAGAAGGCTTTCCTCCCAAGAGCACACCTGGCTGGTACTCTATGATAGAGGAGACAGAATCAGATTCCCTCATCTTCTGCCTCTGCTTCTACTGCGTAAAGGCAACAGAAGAGTAGCCCCGGCTAGCATATCTGCCTGTAGTGGAGAAATATGAGAGTAAAGACCAAATCTTTAAACAGACCAAATACAAGAGACATTATGGCCTCTCCTAAACCCAAAAAAGCCATTTAATACTTTCCCTAGAACATTTATTTTCACATTATGTACTACACGATACAGAGAAACTTTTAAGTGCTAACTGAAGATCATTCAGAAATTAATACAGAAATTATTTTCTGTTGTGATTTTTTACTTCAGTGTAGGGAAAATGTGATTTTGTTTGTTTGTTTATTTTCCAAAAAAGTCTGCCTTGCTGTGGTATAATCATGCCACTCCTGGGCTCCAAGCCAGCATATCACAGCAAGACTTGTTTGCATATCCATGGTATTGCAAGAACTCACAACAGCTAAGTGATGGAACCACCCTAGGTATCCCACAGCAAAGGAATAGAGAAAAAGTAGATGTTTTAAATATATAAAGAAAAATAAATTTATTTCATGTGGAGGAAAATGGATGCAACTGGAAATAATCACATTAAGTGAATTAAAGCAATCTCAGAAAGACAAATATCATATGTTTTTCTCACTTGTAGTTTGCAAATTTCAAATAGATACATAAAATCATTTGTATGACATAAAAATAAAAGCAAAAATTTCTAGGAGGGCTGGAGAGATGGCTCAGTGGTTAAGAGCACTGGCTGCTCTTCCAGAGGTCCTGAGTTCAATTCCCAGCAACCACATGGTGGCTCACAGCCATCTATAATGAGATCTGGTGCCCTCTTTTGGCCACAGGCACACATGGAAGGAATGTTGTATACATAATAAATAAATAAATCTTAAAAAAAATTGCTAGGAAAACAAAGGCAACTAATGGGAGGGGGTAGTAAGATGGAGGGGGATAGAGAGAGTACATGTTTCTGCACTGTATATACTTGTATGAAGATGTTCTTATGCAGCTCAGTACCATGCACACTGAACACACAATGAAAATTGTTTTAAACTATAATAATTAGCTGTATGATATATTAGCTCAAGATTAGATGACAAGAAACTGTTTCATAATTTTAACATATTTTGAGAATGAGGCACACTAGTAAAGGGGTAAGTTTTATAACTAAGACCTCTCAAATACATCAGCAATATGTCAGGCAAGACAGCCTTCTCTTGCCAAATGAGAACAGCAGTGCTCAAGTAGAAAACACGAGTACCTTTAGTCCTGGCTTAGAGATTTTGGAGAGTCTATTCAGCTTTCTATTACAGTGGGGCTTTAAAACTTTGTATAGCTCTCATTTGCTCATGTCAGTATGATGAGAAAAAGTTAAGAGGAACAATTCAGTCTACCGTGAGTGCCAGTGACCTACAAATGGTCTCCTTTTCTCCCAAACATTTCCCCTTCTCTAAGAAAGAAGGTCAAACTCTCAAAAGTTAGAGGACCTGACTGTGGTACCCTCCTAGCTGGCCTGCCATTGTGTCAGCTGGTGTGGAGACTTCTGTAGGCAGACGCATTGTCATTTGAATTCCAAGAAGCCGCCAAAACAAGAGTGGCTTCACAGTCAGACAAACCTGAGGTTTGACCCCAGTCTTTATAGCCTTCATAGGGACTAGCTCCATGACCTAGTGTGGGTTCCAGAACCCTTTTGAGCTTAATCTTTGCTGTCTATGTAAAGATGACATTTCACATACTGAAAAGCAGTAAATATAAAAAGTATAATGCTGCCTGGGGTTCTGCCTGACATAAAGGAAGTGCTTGATAAATTACACTTTTTAACGCTGTCACTAAATTAAGCTTTTGTGGCATTAAAAGACTGAGCAAATAAAAAGCCTAGTTGTGGCTGAGCTTTGGTGAACACACTTGTATCAATCCAAATGTGTCATGAACTGATTTTTCTAGCCACAACAGTTCCTAGAAGACAAAACCAAAGGATAGGAACTGGATCTTCCACCTGGCCATGCTTAGGAGCTCCAAACAGCAACAATGTCCTGCATAGCCTAGGTGTCTCATCAAGGTCTGCAATCCGAGTCTAGGCCACCATCCTCATCACGTGCCCAGGCCTGTCCTGGCGCTTGGCTGCTGGCCCCATCATGGTCTGCCTGCTCTGTTTAATAGCTTTCTGTTAATTTGCTTTCTGCATAAATATGTAGCCTTTTCTGGCAGCCAGTCTTCACCTGACAGATCTCAGAGAAATGATGTATGATGGCTGCTGTCAGAGGCTAATGAGAGGGGACAAACTGTGTGCTCGCTGAGCTGGATGCCTTGGCCAATGTTTTCCATTGTATGCATTACTTTACACATACCTTGCCAACTGAGCAAGGCTTGTCACGCTCTTCATTTCTGAGCTATAGCGCTGAGGTATTTAACAAAGGCCATGTGAATGTTGAAAGTGGCAGAACAAGTGTTCAGCCCCCTCCTCTCACTGTGTGCTCACTCAGAATTAGCTCCTGCTTTGTTAACCTTGATCCTGCTTCTAGGGCCCAATGAGTTTCCGCTCCCAAGCAAGTTAGCTGAGAACTAACTTAGCAAGGAAGGGTATTACGAAGTTCAGAGGAATAGACACCCTGGACTAGCACCCACCCACCCTCCCACCCCCTGCTGACTGGGTACAATGCAAGGCCTCAGCTTACAGAAGAAGGTCCAAAGTCCAGCACCCACCAATAGAAACATCCTCTACTGTTTATTTTTAATTAGGTAAAGACAGAAGAATTTACAAATATCCAATTTTATTCATTATGCATTTTAAATCAGTTCATAAAGTCTAAATCTAAGGGTTAAAACATCTGTGAATTTACTCATACTTTGCTCAACTCAGTTTTCCTGGTCCAGCAACTCTTCCAAAAATGGAGTAGTAATTCTTCCAATAAAGTTGTAGCCCAGAGAATACTGCTCTCTGTTGGGTCTCCAAACTGATTTGTGTGTTTGGGGCAATATTTTCTGAGTAGTAATCAAAATACTGTGTCTTCATTGAGTTTAGCAGGTAACCTTTCGCCTCCTTTCCAAAATCAGGCAGGAAAGACGCTAGCAACTGCCAGTAACAGTAGCAGCAATTCTGTCTCCTACCCTTTCTGTCTCCACACTACAGAGCAGATGTATCAAAGATTCTATCATCTAGTTTTCTTTTTAGTGTAAAGTTTAAAGACGTTTTAATGCTTCTCCGTACCGTTTCAACCCAAACTTAAATTTCCTGAGATTTCAAATATAAAATTTTCTGACCAAATATCTAAATATTGTTCTCTTTTGTATTTACTCTTGAGTAGGGGAGCTAGACAGTGGCAGAGTTTATAGTTTTAGAAAATTTCAGGGCTCCTGTTTCAAATTGTAAGACGTGCTGAAAGAGCCTTTAAACTGAGAGCATAAGACTATACCTCACTCTTTAAGAGGATCTGGGAATGCGCCCCTTATCTTGTACTCAATTCCATACTTATCACATACAATAGATCTTTGGAATTTGGACAGATTTCTGAAACCAAGACAAAAGAAGCAAACAACAAAAGTTATTGTTACATTGGACTGTACTCAGGCCTACATGAGTCTGACTTGCCTTAAATGGTTTCCCTAGCTGCTGCAGTATAATCAGGTGGAGAAATGAGAAAATACATTTATTATGTTGACAAATATTTTTAAATCCCCCAATAAAATGACCATAATGCTAGAGAGGAGTCAGTTTTTGCAGCAGTGAGTTGCAAAAACTGATGGAAGAGAAAGGTGTGACTAGTCATGGAGGCCCCTGTGACCAGTCCACTGCTGCTACCAGCCCTGGTGAGGCGTAGAAAAGAGTCATTCACTCCCCTCTGGTTCAGGGATTACAGACTGCAACTGTAGTAGCTCCAGTACTGAGGAGAAAACATACACAGGAGCAAAGAAGGCCGTGTCTCACTTCCAAATTAAGAAAAGCCATTCCTACATGTTTCCGTAGCCCACAGACTGCTGCCCTTCAAGGCCAACCCCTCCCAGCTTTCCTCTTTGTCTAGTGGAGTTACCGAAGCTAGGCCACTGCCAACAGTCCTTTTCATGCAGGGGTTCTTGTGAGACATGTGGACTTTGGTATCAGATAATGCAACTCATGTTTGATTTTGGATAACCTTACATGTTGAATAAAAACCTTGAGAAAGGAGCTATAAAAGCACTGTAAGAAAAATGACTCATGTTTCCAAGATGTCTAAAGTGATCACTCATCCCAACAAACGGTAATTCTTTCAAGACACAGTGGGCATGTACCACACTTATAAAAGTTTGGAAGAAAAGCCTTGCATTTTTTAATTGTGTTAAAATATATCAAAAGAATGTTTCTGGTAGGCTGTTCCAGACAGTGTGCTTAAAAACAGAAACAAGATAAAAAATCACATGGACATACAATTGAAGGGGGATTGGCCAGAGGGATCCCTTCTAACAGGGCAGGCAAATCGGCTTGTTTATGTGCTTCTAATTGTTTTCCACTTTCTGCCTCTATTTGTTAGAGTGCAAAGATGTGAACAAAGTGGCTTATTGCCCACTGGTGCTGAAGTTCAAATTCTGTAGTCGAGCATACTTCAGACAGATGTGTTGTAAGACCTGCCAAGGACACTGACCCATGGAAAGCCAGCGAGTCCTGTCATCTCATCGTGGAAATGCGTCCATCAGAGAGAGCCACCCAGAGGACGAGGATTGATGTCCTTACAAAGCATTACCCTGTGGAAAATGTAACCACTGGTCAGCACCAGCTGACAGGATTTCAATATTATTTTTACTTCTGTGAAGTGGGATTTATTGATCCAAAGTGCTGGACACGCTATTAGGAGGGAATGCCAGATCGGAGAGATCCAAACAACACAGGGAGACTTGCTTACTGTGGACGTTTGTGTTCTTTCGAGTAAATCTAATAGCCTGTTTACCTCCTTGGACCATTAAGATAATTTTTATTATGGACTTAGCAATGACACTGAATCCATTTGTATTTAAGACTGTTTAAATGTAGTTATTATGACTTGGTCAACTATGGAAGTAGGAGAGATTCAGAATTCTTAAGTCATAGCTTAAAAATATTTACAATACTTTATCTCACCACAGTAGCAGCACAATTTAAATTATAAAATGGGCTTTGAACTGTAATTTAAGAAAAAATTATAAATCAAAAGTAATGAAAGTTTGTGTTATTTTTCTTTATCCCACTTAATTTCCTTAGGAATAACCCCCTGTTCTGAACACTGCTGTGAGCCATGTATAAAACTCTATTAAACTGAACAGCGAGGGACTTGGTTTGAAGCCGTGCAGCAGTCGCTGCAGCTGGGCAAGTCTATAAATTCAGTGCTAAGAGGCTGTGGCCAACTTGCCATTGTGCAAAGGAAGCTGAGATTTCCATTAAAACTTTAAGAGAAAAACATTTCAATTTCATGCAGCAGCCAGACCTAGGGTATGGCAGAGCCTGAAGTACCAGGCCCTTTGCAGCCATCACACAGGATGCCTTACTTCTTGTTTGAGTCACCGTGACTCCTTAGTGTTTACATCCCCACCAGCCACAGACCAACTTCTGCCCTGTTGGACTGTTGCACGCATGCTAAGCTTATGGAGATGATGCCATGCAAAAGATAGCCTGGCTTACTAAAGTCAAGTGGCCCTTTTGCAATTTGCTGACAATACGATGGGTTCCAGATGTCCCTTCTTTGATATGGCCAAAGGGCATTTATTTATATGAGAGCAAGTGTGTACGTGTGTGTATGTGTGTGTATGCAGGTGCGCCTGAATGTGGGGACAGATGAGTTTGATTGCATATAAATGTGCTATTTCTGTGTGTTTTAAAGTAGGGAAGGATAACAACCAAAGAAGAAAAGCTCATGCAGAGAGACCACAAAGTATAAGTTTAATAGTCACTCAACCAAGTAATTTTTATGGGTGTTCTGAATGGCAATTAAATGTGAAACCTGGTTTCCTGGGCAAGTCAAGCCCTAAAATCACATATTACTGAACGGAACTGACTAGCTTAGGTCTTCCCATCTTCAAGCTTCACAACTTGCTGTCAAAAGACTCTACAACTAGATTTTTTTTAAGGGTACTTGTTTATATTAATACTTTGTACTTGAACACTTGTGGCTTGTAGTAGGTCTTTGGTGACTGTGCTTTGTGTCTAGTACACCTCCTTGGTCCTTCATGTATGTGCACATATGTGCCCCAAGCATTTACCATCATCTAAAACACCAACTAAATGGCTACTTTGTAATGAAGAGAATATTTTCACTTAAGAGCATGTCTCATTTATATCTACCATTGTGCTCTGAAATTACACTTGAGTGTGTCACATATGTGGTGACTTTAGAAGAAATGCTGTCACAAAAAGCCTCCTCAGCTTCTGGCTTGCTGTGTCCAGCTGGGCTGGATGCTACCCCACCCTCCAGAGTAACCAGCCACATATCATTCCCTGCTTCTCTCTTAATACCATCCCCAAGTTTTCCAGAGGAGGCTTTCAAGGAAACAAAAAGTATTGCCAAGACCTCCATCTAACTGCCCTGAGAAGACCAGCCCACGTGTCAGCGTAGCCCTTCCATTAAAGGAAGGCAGCCCATGGAAGCCTGGCCTAGACTTGAATCCCTGTGGTCCTTTTCAAAGGACAGTTGACTTGGTGCTAATGTGCCCTGGTAAAATAAGGCAGACTGGGTGACTGCTGAGGCAGTTCAGACATAGGCTTGCTATCCAGATCTGATGGCTACCAACATAAACATTAGTTCATATTTTTATCTCAAGAAGATTTCTTACAGTACTTATAAAAAGCTGCATTTACCTCACTTGGAAGCTAACATCACAAGGACTGTCCCCAGTATTGTGCAGCGCCTGCCTCAGCTGCTGCTAATGGAAGAGATCAACCCGTGTTCTCTCCAGAACTGTACCAGCACTGAGGGCAGGCTACTTCCACGGGCAGCACAGCCTTCCACAAGGGAACAAAGCATGGATATATCAGGATTCAATATTTTCAGTTAGACCCTGAATTTAAATCTGAGCAGGTTAAACAAATCAAAAAGCATCTCCCATAACACATTACAACACCGAAGTTGCTGCAGCCACTCACGTGGCCGCATGGATCTCTGTTCTACATGGTAACAGAAGGATCTCAGCGGAGGCTGGACTGCTCTGGCAGGCACTCCAAAAGTTGTGAGCTATATTGACTACTTAGGGTACAAGAGTACCCATGGCTGGGAGCAGTGTCTGCCACTGGTATAAAGGCCTACCCCCAAAAGAACGTTAAATGTACCCAAATGATTGAACCCATGAAGACAGGTATGGTTTCCCAGTAGTCCATTTCATTAGGAATTTATGTATTTGAATGAATGTTTTATAGGTATCCTTAATAATACAGAACAAAATTACTTTGGTATTATTGTGATTAGTTGTTGCTTATTATTTTATACTCAGTATTAATGTTGTACACTGTTGCTTTTTTTGCTTCTGTAAATTATATTCTAATTTATTGCCATGTTTCCTAACACCTGTCCTTATTCATCCCCTGCTTGTAATGAGAATGAAAGTCATTTAACACTTGATGGAGTGAAATTTCATACCAGGCACAGATTTTTTTTTAACATAGATAATTCAGTAAATAATAAAATAAAATTTCAGCTTGTAAAAATGATGCAGATGAAATTGTCTATTTCTTGAAAAGCTGGTGTTACATTTGAAGCAGAAAGTGCCTAGTACCTTTGGGTACCATCCCTAGCCTAAGTTTACCCAGGCAGTGCCATGACAGAGGTGTTTACAGTAGGTACCATCACTAGTCAAAGTTTACCCAGGCAGTTCCATGATGGAGGTTTTTTTGTTTGTTTGTTTTGTTTTTTTTTTTTTGCGATACCTATTCTTTTTTTTTTTTTTACATTTCTTCCCCTTCTTCTGGTCCCCTCCTGCTACCTCCCACCCCTCCTTCCTCCCCCTTCTTCCTTAAAAGAGGGCATGGTGCCCTGCCCTGTTGGAAGTCCAAGGCCCACCCCCCTCCCGACCAGCCTGGGAAGGTGTGCATCCAAAAAGACTTGGTTCCCAAACCCACAGGAACAGAAATTTCATCCGATGGATGGAGATAGAGACAGAGACCCACATTCACATCAGAGCAATGGATTGAGCTCCCAAGGTGCAGTTGAAGAGCAGAAGGTGGGAGAAGATGAGTTAGGAAGTTAGGACCGTGAGGGGCTGGTCCACCTACTGAGACAGTGTGCCTGATCTAATGGGAGTGCACCAATCCAGCTGGACTGGGACTGAATGAGCATATGATCAAACTGGAATCTCTGAATGTGGCAGCGAAAGGGGGCAGACGGAGAAGCCATCAACAATGACACCAGGACCTATCTCTTCTGCATGATGGAGGTTTTTACAGTAATCTTATCACGTCCTTGGGGATTGCATCTGTCTGAATGTATTACATGGCTTCAAGATTTCCAGTGGGCTAACCTTGCAGAATAGCTAACCACCCACCCGCCCATTATTCTGAAGGAACCCATGGCCGCTGCCCCGCACCTTCTTTCACCCATTACACATTTTCTCTCCTTACCTATAAAGTATTCGTGTTATTAAAGATACAACATGTTTCACTGTGGAAAGAGTACTAAACAATGCACTCATACTTGAAGGATTGTTCTATGGTGTGCCCATCGGGTGCATAGAAACATAATGGGCACACCTTTTCATCTTCAGACATTTCCCCTTAGGCTGACGATAATACAGAAAAATGTGACCCTATTTAATGTTTTCTTAATAATAACCTCATCTGTTAACTAAGAAGACACCAATTTTTTTTAACATGATGGTGTTTTTACTCCACCATCCTTTGTTCCATACATACAAATGCAATATTTCACATGAAAATAAAATTAACTGGGCCAGACATGGTAGTATATATCATCACAGCACTTGGTAGGTGGAGGCATGAAGCTAGCCCTTTCTGTATATCAAGACCCTGTCTCAGAGTAACCTGTCAATCATTAATCAATCAGTAAGATTGAGCCAAATGAGCTGACTATATAGCCTTGGAGAATGTTTCCCCTAGGCTCTCCTAGGCCCCAAATGTGTTAACACTATAAACAATTAATGAAGAGATAACGGGAACTAAGCATTTAACCATACACCGCATTTGTAAAGCCTAAGTCTACTAGGGTTAGTTGGAAGAAGGGAACTTACACTAACTTAAGCTCCTGGGACTGTAACAGATCTATTTTTGTGCTTTGCTTTCAAGAGTCCAGTGAGATGCTCTTTCCTGCTGATGCATATCTGTAAGATGCTACCCTGCTACTCTGACTCCCAGCAGATTCTCCTGTTCCCAAAGGTGCATTAGTCCAATCCCCAGGCCCAAAGGCATGGTATTTGCCCAAGTAAATTAAGAATAAAGTTTTATATTGACCTGGGTCACAAAAATGTGAATTTAAATGATTCTTTTAAAAAGAAGGAGAAAGAGGGCTGGAGAGATGGTTCAGAGGTTAAGAGCATTTGTACTCTTCCAGAGGACCCGGGTTCAATTCCCAGCACCATGTGGTAGCTCACGAATATCTGTAACTCCAGTTCCAGGGAACACATTCATACCAAAGCACATAGAATAAAATGACATAATTTTTTTTTACACAAAGGAGAAAGAAATGCAATTTGTAGAGAGAGAGAAATCTCAGACCAGAAGTGGCAATTCTAAATAAGCGACCGCAGTACAGACACTGAATGGGTAAAGAGTAGCAGAGTATCTGCACTTGGAATTTTAATTCGCATCATTAGAACACGTGGGCTAACCTAGCACAGGCTTCAAAAGAACAGCTGCTCAAAGGAGCTTTGGGCTTCAGATTTCAAGACTCAAGCTGAAGCTCCAAAGCAAGGTGATCTTACCTCTTTTCTCTTTCTCAAAGGGTTACTGTTTTAGTACTCCATGAAACAGATATAAACAACTGTGATCAGGCCACAGCAACACCATCCAAAGCGCAGTGTCTGGGGCCAGAAACCAGGCTGTGGGTTGGCAGGGGAGGGAAGCCACTATTATACCGGTGTTGACTTTTGGTTCATGCCTTCCATAGCCTGTTGAGAGCCTTGACCTACATAAGGAATGAGAATGGCTTCACCACAGGGTCCTGTTTTCATCAGACACACGGCCCTGCAGTGCCTGGTGTCCTTGGTTCTGGACACTGAGGAACCTGAATATTATGTGTCACCTCAAAGTTACAGAGCATCTTGTCTGACCAGGTATAGTTCATTATCTGGGCCTTATTACTTGTGAAAACCCATCCTCTCGGGTCTTAAATTGGATCTCTCCAGTGCTAGTCAGCTGTAGAAGTACCTGAAAGAAACAACTTAAAAGAAGGAAAGACTTTTCTTGGCTCATGGTGTCAGTACGTGACTGGCTGACTCCATTGGTTTCAGGCCTGTGCCAGGGGAGAAGGCAACATGCTGGGAAGGCCTGGGAAGGAAAGAGCTGCTCACTCAAGGCAGCCGGGAGGCAGGCAGAGGAAGATCCCCAGCCTGTGCCCTAGCAAGGGTAATTGTGGGTAGCAGGTAACCTTATGTATTCACAGTACCGCGCACTCAGTAAATTGCTGTTGGGGTCACTGAAATCCCAAACAAACATAGCAGTAGGAAATGCTGGCCTAGAGCCACCCCAGGAGTGGGAGCAATCAGTCACCCCTTCATCAGACCCAGATTACTTAGCAACTGTGCCACTCACGTCCTATGGTAGGTACTGAGCATTTGCTCCCTTGTTAGACAGGTTACAGCAGAATCCAGAGGATAGTACCATCAGCTAGTAGTCACTGTCACAGAATCAGTGAGAGGATTGCTACTCCTTTGGCGGGGGTGGGGGGAAATGCTGTCTACATCTGGGATGGGAAGTTGGGGAGGAGGCCCAGAGGCCAGAGAGAAACTGACTCATGAATCCAGGAGAAGCGGGGTCCTCATTCCTAGAAAACAGTAGGAAGGACCCCAGGGTCCAAGTAGGATGAGCCTTGGTACAGTGGGTGCTCATGTTCGGGGAGGAGAAGCAGTGTCTGATGACAAAATGACTGTTGAGGACCAAAGTGGATTGTAAGCGTGTAGTTAGCATTTGTGGGAAAGGAGGTCAGAGCCAGTCTAGGACAAAAGATGTCTGTCACAGACATCTGCAGGGCATAGTCACTGTCCCTGGAAAGCCCTGCTGTAGTCATGGAGCCCATCCTTGCTTGACAGCTCCCACCTCTTTTCCAAACATCCCCAATGACCTAGTTGACCTCCTTGAGCATAGAACACAATGATTCCCATGTTGGCTTCAGCATAGGAAGAACGGTGAGTTTTTCTCTATTTCAGTCTGAGTAGGACCACTGGGACCTGAAAACTTAGGCCATCGGTTGCCGCCAGTGAGAACGTTCTTTGACCTTCTGTGGTAGGTCCACAGAGTGGAACCAGGTGTTCTTTCAGCCTATGCCAGAATGCACTGGCCACCCAACTGGCCTCCTGCCTCTAGCCCATGGTGGGCTTCGTCTGGCCCTCGACCAAACAGCTGTTCTGAGAGCCACAGGTGGCCGCCCACGTTTGTGCCCAGCTAGCAGCTGCACTGGCCTGACTCAACCTGGCAAGCTTGAGGGCTCTGCCCCCTCTGCCCCTGCTTCCCCTAGGCTAGGTTGCTTGGGGGAGGAGCAGGAGAGCAAGCCAGCATTTCATGAAATACACTCACAAACCCATCAGATGGCATGGTGGGCTCAGCCTCTTCTCCAGTGTCATCGGGATTGGTGTGTCTCAGAATCGTATTAGTCTGACATGATTGACTGCAACTTCAGTTCCCATCTGTTGTATGATTGATAGAATTTTTTAAAAAAATCATTTCCTGGTGCTACCCATAGTTAATCTGAAGATAAAGGACAATGACATCCCCAACTGCTGTCAGAGAGACCCTCCTAAGGCCTGAGATGATAATGGCGTACAAGAGCATATCGGACAGACATCACTCACAGAGGTGGCTGAAGTGTGTGCTGTGAGCCAATGCGGATGGGCAGAAATGTAACCACAGACAAACTGATGAGAGCAAGGAAGGATTTGGTTCATAGTTTTAGACTTTACCAATAAGCAACTAGCAAGATGGCTCGGCAGGGAGAGGCGACTGGAGTCACGACCGGCTACCTGAGCTTGGTCCCTAAGACCAACATGACGGAAGGAGAGATCTGATCCCTGTGAGTTATCCTTTGTCCCCACATGTGTGCTGTCTCTCTCACACACAGACGTTAAGTAAACACACAAAGCCTTTTAGAAACTTTCGAACACAAAATAGCAAAAGTAGGCATTTTGTTTTGAGATTAAAAAGAGAACTAATTGTGAGAGGATGACATGTCATGGAAGAGAATATAGCTCACCACTCTATTCATATAGAGTCCGTGTGTTGAGAGGACAACTGGACACCACATATACTCAGTGTTGCTGGGTACAAGAAGATGCCATTGCCTGATGTGCTTAAGGCCTACCTCTCCGTCGATGTGGGAAGGTCCCACCGAAGAGAAGTGAGTGCTAAAACCATGATTTTTCATCGTACACTTAAAATCAATTTCAGAAGTAATTTGTGCAAACTATTCCCATCTCTGACTTTTAAAATCCCGTGTCAGAACTCACCTCCCCAGATGACTAGCCATCTCCCATGTGGCCCTTGAGATCACTCTGGGCTCATTTTAACAGTAAAATAAACATTCAGCTCACTCTTAAATCTACGTCTCTAGACGATCTCCCAAAGGAGGGTAGATCGACTTTTCGAAAAACTCCAAATTCAATCTCAAATCTACTAAGTAATCTACATAAAATAACTTTGGTCAAAAGGAGCTTACGGGTTGTACAATTTCATACCGCGAAAGGAACTTCAGCTGTGCTGTGACTAGGCCACAAGCTTACTGTCCCACTCATTTCAGTATAGAAATGGCAGTGTTTCTGTCTACAGATGACTGACACCGCTTCTTGCTCTAGTGTAAAATTCAGATGCTACAACAGCATGCGTTAAACGTCTTGCTCCTTCCAATTCTACGAGTGGGAACCTGACCCACCGAGATGGTGTTATCCGTCAGGGTGAAGAAAGATCTCGAGCTGGGCTGAGGATTGAGCAACCCTTAAACCCAGGAACCAAGGGCCTCTTCCCAAATCCTGGAAATGAGCAAACAGCTCATTTCGCCTTCAAGGAGTCTCTGAAGGAAACACTCTTGGCTGAGAGGAGCCAATTAAGCAAGGTCTGTCAGCGGCCATGGAGTGAGCTGTGGGGTGCTGGGCCTCACTGCTCTTCCTCCAACCACTGATGCAGGGCGATGGCTCCACACAGAAGGCTGTGTGACCCTGCGCACAAGGGTGCTCACATCCGGTTAGTAGCTTCAACACCATCCTGTTTACTTGTGGAAAGTTCAAAAGGAACCTTACCTAACAGAGTAGCAACTCTCTAGCAGTGAGGTCTCTTGGCCTCCTTCAAGGATGAATAAACAAACACCTAAACCTCCATGGGAGAGGCTGCCAATCTTGAGTGATGGCAGCGAGCTTTCTAAAGAGAGTAAGGACTCCACTTTCCACCTTCAACGCTGAAATTTCACCTCAGGTTTTCAGTAAAACGTGTATATATGTATATAATAAACATATGTATATATAACATCTTAACATATATATTAAGATACCAACAAAACACTGTTTCCCTACATTTTTTTTCTGAAAATTGTCTGAGAATCCATGATGTGGTTTTGTTTTTTTTTTCATGCTGTATATCTTTTCCTCCTTGCCAAACAACCAAAACATTTAAATCTTCTTCCTCTCTTTAAGCAGCCCCTTTAAAAGCTTCCTGGGCAGCCGGAAGTTCCTCTTTCATAATTACCAGCGTCAGTGAAGGTACTTCTGGAGCCACTGTCTGGATCTAGATGAGAACTTCGTTTTAAAGCTGATGTGGGCAGGGTGTGGTGACCCGCTCCTGTAATCCTAGAAGGCCAAGGCAGAAAGACTGCCAGGCCCAGGCCATCGCTTCTAGGCTAGCCTGAGTTACATAATGAGACCCTGTTTCCAAAAACTAAAGGGGGGAACCTTAGCTACCTCCCTACCACACTCTAACCAGACTGATATTTCTTATCAACTGCAGAATTCAATTGCTGTTAGTTAGAAGAAAGGACCTAAAAGTCAGAGAGATGGCATCTATTTAGGGAGTTCTGAGGAAAAGTGAGTTACTATGTATTTAGTTAAAGTATTATCTTCCTAAGGGCCCAGCATGCTTAAAGAAAGAATAGTGTCCCCTGTACATCTGGGAAATATTTAATAGGAGAGTATCTTATTTTAGACAATTATCAACATTTGTTTCATTTTAATTTGTATATTTTCAAACCTATGTGCAAAGACAGAGACTAGTTCAGTGACCTCATTCCTCACCCAGTGCCCGCATTGACCAGCACACGATCGGTCTCACTTCCATCCACTCCTCAGGCCTGGGTAATTTAAACAGATGCTACTCAAAATGAGTGGTGTGTGGTTTTGTTATTGGTCGCTATTGTTTGTTTTTTGTTTTGTTTTTGAGAACAACAGAGATTTTCTTGGTTCTTGGCAAGTCAAAAGTCAGGCAGCTGCAGTACCTGGCCGTCAACAGTCACCCAAGTCACCAAGTCAGTGACTTCCAAGTTTGTTGTCTCACACGCAAGAAGAACAAGGAAATGAGGACAGGAGCTGTAAGTGAAGCCTCCCATCCTGGGAGTCGCTTCCAAATGACCACACTGAGGCTTATATTGCTTATAAATGGTCCACGGATAGCTCGGGCTTGGTACTAGCTAACTCTTACACTTAAATAACCCATATTTCTTATTTACCCTCTGCCATGGCTCATGGCTTGTTTCCTCATTTCTGTCACATCCTGCTCCCTCAGTGGCTAACTGGTGTCTCCTCTGACTCCACCCTTCCACATCCCATCATTCTCAGTTTGGCTTTCCCACCTAACTTTATCCTGTTCAGCTATTAGCCAGACAGCTTGTTTATTAAATCAATCATAGTGACATACACTCACACTGTGTGCAGGATTACTCCACAGCATTTTTTAAGGCTCACTGAACTATGTACACACAGGCGTACACATATGCACACACACATACATTGCACACACAATGATAAAGCTCACTGAAATATGTTCACACAGATGTACACACATGCACACACACATTGCACACACAATGATAAAGCTCACTGAACTATGTTCACACAGGTGTACACACATACACACACACATTGCACACACAATGATAAAGCTTAGTGGACCTGTCTCTTCTTTTCCTCCCTTCTTTCCTAGCAGAAATGGAATAACAAGAGTCAGGGGCCCAAATCCTTCCTGGAAAAGGTGGCCACACCAGAGAGCAATAGGCCTGAAAACCAATCCTGAACCCTGGTCCAAGAGCGAGTTTTCCTCCAATTGGACTAGTGGTTCCATGACTTTCAGGTTTCAAGGACTGAAATTTCAGAGACCTCTTGAGACAGACACAGGACGGATCCTGCTTGCCTCTGCCAAGGAAGAACATGTTTGCTGTATGTCATTTACCTTCCAGCAAAAGTCTCCATTCTAAAAGGAAATACACTTGAGACCATAAAGTGAGTATGTTTTGCTTTAGAAGTTGTAAGATTATCTCTGTTTTTCCAAGGAATGCCTTTTTACAGATAAACAGGCTTTCAAAGGCAACTGACCTGAACATTAAGGCAGGGCAATTCCCAATAAAGACTGATTTTCTAGGCAGTAAGTCCTTCTCTTCCATCATCCCCTCTTCATGTCCGTGTGCATTATGGCTCCCTTTATCTGTTTAGTGGTAGCATTAGGGATCGCAGTGATATTTCATTTGTATTTTAATAAATAAAACTTGTCTGAAGATCAGAGAATAAAACAGCCCCACTGGTCAGCTTTACAGATCAGGCAGTGGTAACATACACCTTTAATCCCAGTAGCCACACTAGTTGCCATGGAAACCAGGTGATGCATGCCCTTAATCCCAGTAGTGAGAAATATAAAATGGGAGGAGACAGCTCACAGACAAAGTCTCATTCTGAGATTCCTGGAGGCAGAACTGAGGTCAAGGTAAGAGCCAGTGATTTTTCTGACCTACAGCCAGGACTCAGCCACAGGTCCATGCTGAACCCAGAGAAAGCCATAACAACTCATTCCTACCTGCTACAAGGGGCCAGGAATGGCAGCAGGGATTAAGGGGCCATATGGTCTCAGGAAACATTACCAGGGCTGAGTCTGAAGCTCAGACTCAGTAGCTTATTGGCTAGAGGTCCCTGGGCTGCTAAGTTTATCTCCCAGCCTAGGAAATGCCTGAGGAGTTCCAGCCAAGTCTAGAGAAAAGACTTCTGTACCCAAGTAGCAAAGTCGTCCTGGGTTGCCAGGGAGCTTGAAGAAACCTGGCCAAACCATAGCATTGCTTGCCTGGTCTCACATCCTTCCACCCTGATGAATATTAACAATTATTATCTTCGATTTTAGCTGCCTCTTGAATTAGACACAGAAGCAGAGAGATGCCACAGGGCTGACCTTTGTTTGCCAATTAAAGAAAATTCTAGTGATTCCAATTGAGTATTATTTGTTAAAATGAGCCTTTTACTGTCTTGAGGAACTGGGTCAGTTTAAATCAGCTTGTTAGCTGGCAGTGACCTTCTGGTGACAGGTACCATGGTAGAAATTATATAAGATAAATTATAATGGTAAGCAAAATCTAAATAAATAGATTGGAAAACCTAAAGGTAATCCTCAGTAATCCTTCCAACCAAGGGAGAAGGAGACTGAGTAGGTGGTGATAAGCAAACCCACCATCAGGAGCAGAAACCCTGACCTCCACAGCACAGGCCAGAAATACCCCCAATCTGTGAGAAATAGTATTCAGCTCCTGGGAACACCAAAACATGGCACTAACAGGCTTCCAGAGGTTCTGACTCTATCTGTACACCCACAAGAAGAGGCCTAAAGACATGTGTGCACCTACAGTTACTGCTGCCTTGCTCACAGGAACTAGATGGTAAAAGCAACCCAAGAGTCTAGCACCGGACACGTGAATTAACACAACTGGTAGGTGCCTTCAGACCTTCATCCAATCTTAAAAGGAAGAGAATTCTGCACATTATGTAACAGGAACGGATCTTTAAAACAATGAGCCAAGCAAAATAAGCCAGACCCAGAGCCGGTACGTACAATGGCACTTGTGTCCGTTCTCTGCAGTGCTCAGTGTAATAGAAATGGGAGGTAGAATGGTGGTTTCCAGGGACAGAGGGGGATCAGTATTCAATAAATGTAGGGATTCCATCTAAGGTGAAGGTAGGAATCCAACTATATTCCTAATTACCTGAAACTGCTGAACTATCTGATTTAAATGACCAGATGTGGTGGTATATGCTTCTAACGGCACTTAAGAGGCTGAGGAGGATCACACATTTGAGGACAATCTGAACTATAGAGAGACTGCCTGGGTTCGGGGGAGGTTGGAAGAGAAAGGAGATTAAATGTTTTTTAATTTCAGCTACACAGGAAGCTGAAGCAGCAGGATCACAAATTCATGGCTAGGCATAGCAAGACCCTGTCCCAAGAGGAAGAGAAAAGGGTCTGGTGTGGGAAGGCAGCTCAGCGGAAAGGCACTTGTCCCATATGCACAGAGTCCTAGGTTTCATCCCCAGGACTATTAAAAATTTAAATGAAAAAAAAAGAAAAATATTTAAATGGAAAATTTTACATGTGTATAAAATACCATCAGGAAAGAAGGAAGGAAGGAAAGAAGGGAGGAAGAAAAGGCTTGTCATCTCCTAAAGATCTATGCAGATATGCAGATTTGAGGAAAGATCTCCTGCCGCAGTCAGGGAATAATAATAATACTGTAAGCTGCATAAGTGTTCACCTGATCCAAGTGGAACATTGCCTATCTGCCACCATCAGTCAGTGGCTCTCCCTTTCAGCTCTGCTAGTTGCCATGTTAAGTCTCATTGGCTCAGCAAGGGTTGCCTTTCTGCTCTATTGACTTTGGATGTGGCCATATAGTTCACAGAGCTTAACCCATGGGATGTGAGAAAATGCGCTAGACTCCACCTTCTGTAGGTTGGTGGGCGGCACCTTCTTTTTCATCCTTGGCCCTGAAATTGGCTTGTTGCAAATGGGTACAGCTTGGCTGATTTGTATTTTGTTTTTTATTACATATATTTTAATGTGGGGGGTGCACACATATGTCATGGCCTGCACGTGATGGTCAGAAAACAGCTCGCATGAACTGGTTCTCTCTTCCTTCCACCAGGTATGTTTTGGGGATTGAACTCAGGCCAGCAAGCGTGGTGACAAGTGTCTTTACCTACTGAGCCACCTCCTTGGCCCATGATTTGCATTTTAAATGTTCATTTCAGTGACTGAGAAGAAACATCCACACCAAAAACCAAGAGCAAATGGTGACATAGTAAATAATCATGTTCACCTAGCAACAAAGTGATCCCTCTTTGCCTGCCTTGAAGCTGCCGCCCAGCCCAGCTGCCCCAGTAGGAGGGCGCCTCCTGAAGATGTTGCTCTAGAAAAACAAGTGTTTTGTTGGCACCTGCCTGGTCCCCCAATCTTGTGAGCATGGTGTAGCTGAAGGTGACTATTCTGAGATTCTATGGGAAAAGCTTCTAGAATCATCTACAGAAGAAAAGACCCTTCTCAGGACCTTATTAGAGACTCCTGGCACTCCTGCCAGAGCATGGAAGGAAAAGCCTCTGCTTTAGATAGACAAGGGTGCTCACCCAGAGTGGAGGGAGCCTTCTTCACCCTTCACTCCTGCCTGGTCCCCAAGCTTTTGCCAGCAGTCCATGCCCTGTGCCTCGTGTTCTGTCCCATACAGTATTCAGGAACGTTCCTTTCCCAGTTGAGAGAGGTATGTTGCTGAACCTGGGCAGAATCCCCCTTCCTTGGTGTCAATCCCTTGGACTTCTATCCCATTCCTCAGCATCTGGCCAAATTCTCTGGGATCATAAGACCTGCTGCTGCCAGACAACATCTAGGCCGCTGTCCCCAGCTGTGGAGTTTCTCTCAGGGGCCCTGGGCACTTGCCAGGCAGAACATAGCCCTTGATGACAAGCTGGGTTCTCTTGCCTTATTGTGAATCACTGTGCTGAGGGGAACTGCTCATGCCTAGGGATGTTGCTCTCTGAGCAGACAGGGCTCCATCCTGTGCACCTGTGTTCTCTGTCCATGCCATTTGCTCGCCTGGCAAGCTGTTGGGAGGGAAGGACTCACTGACTCTCTGAGAAGCTTGAGAGCTCGGCCCAAGAGAAAAGAAATGGGCTTCAGTAAGCAGAGAGCACCAAGCCTGGTAGAGATGCCACACAATGATCAATAATCCTCTTGGATTATGAGCAGGAAGCTGGTAGACTTTGAGCCCAGGTACTGTAGAACATACTTTCTAAACCTACCCACTGGCCTCAGAAGCTCTAATGAACACAATCGTCCCCATTTTGTTCAGAGAAGTTTCGTTATGGAGCAGTGTGTCAACTTTTCCACAGCCGTATGGCACAAATAGCCTAAGAGTTAGGTTTCCTGCCTCCCAGCCAAGGGAGGCGTTTTTCAGTGCTCTCGCCTCTTTCCCAGCACTCTGCTGATACAAGTGTCACCCACCAAACATCCAAAAAATTCTAGGGCCCAGCACGGCTCTGGCTTTCAATTCAAGCTGGCAGACAATTGGTGACGTGAAATGGAGACCTTCCCAAGATGGGGTAGGATGGCAGCCAAGAGGGACACATGTGGCTTCCCCTGTCAGCGTCCTCTGCTGGAGGGAAGCAGACACCAGACACCCCTGACATGTGGTAGAGGAGTCTCACCCCTGGGGCTCTACCATCTAGACTCTGGCTGGCTAGGGTGGTGAGCAACAGACATCACACCTGCTCGTTTCAGACTGGGGGTGAAGATGATGGCATGGCTGGAGCCCTGCAAGGACCCCATGACCCGATGTCTCCTTTCAGCACGTCTGGGACAGTGTGAAATGCCTAGGCCCACTTAAAGCAGCCAGAAAATTAAACCAGCTCCCCACAGGCATGGCTGCCAAGGAACTTATCGGCAAAAGGGAAAGGGGCCCTCTCAGCCGGAGAGACACAACATCAAAACAAAAAAAAGCAAACAGAAACAACAGAAAGGGAGGGAGAAAGAGACGGAGATACCAAGATAGAGAGGCAGAGAATTAATTTAACAATAAATGCCAGATACTAAATCCTGTAAAGTCAACTGGCAGTCACTGGAGAGGGCAAAACACAAAGCCAGGAGGAGTGGCCAATCCTTGACGACATGGTGTGTGGACTATGCTGGACCAGCTGTCCAGAATGACTGAATTGCTATTGATGGGCACAGACCTCCAGGGAACTGCGCTTTGGATGATGTTGCCATGGCCTGATCACAGTTGTTTACATCTGTTCCTTGGAGTACTAAAACAGTGCCCTATTGCAAGCTCCATGCTTCAGAAACCTAACTGATCCCCTTTAGAGGCACAAACAGTCCAGCTCTTAGAAGGATCCTCTTGGCACTGGTTATCAGAAGGCACACTGTAGCACTGTGTGGAGCCTGGAGGAGGCATCACAGCTACTGTGCCAGCACCTACCACCTGTTTCCCTTGGATACAGTGATGTGCACAGGTACCTTGCACAGCCACCTCCCCCACATGTTGATATGATCCCTAAATGAAATCCTGTGACTGAATTCTAAGATTCCCCCGTGCTAGGGGTCTTCTACTATTGTCTGTTTTGGTCACAAACACAGCCTTCGATTCCTCCTCTCTCCTTTTATCCCCTCTCCCTCCATTCCTTCCTTCTTTTCATCCCCTTTCTCCTGTGTTGCTGGGGATTGAATCCCAGGGCCTGACTCACACATCAGGGCAATGCTCTCCCACTAAGCCATATCCTGACTTCTCCACCCTTTTTTTGCTGAGACTGTCTGAATGTGCTGCATTTTTGGATATTCTTGTGGGTGGTTGGCTGCTTCTCTTGAATGACCATCATTTAATGCCACATTCACACTGCATCGTGTACCCTCATCCCTCGAGTGCACTTTCTAGAACCTACTGGCTGCTCTATTCTAAGCACAGCTACTGAATACTCCAGTAAGGCTTTGAGTACAGCCTCAACCTATGCCCGGCACATCAGTTCTATAAAAAATCATTCACCAAATCCTGAGACTCTCACTATTGTCTCCTTGGTAGTGGAGACAATGGATTGAGCAACTGAGTAAGGAAAGTCGATTTTAGCAGAAGCTGACAAGTGCCAAGATCCAGGACCTCAACAATGGCACCTGAGTCTGTCTGTTACAAGAAAGGTAGAATAAACTCCTCTCCCTGCGAGATGTGTAGTTTTTAAATCTTCAAAGGATACCACAGACTACATTCTTCACTGAAGGTTGCACACAAAATCTTCCTACCCACCACACTTAACTCCATCATAGGAAAGCAAACAGAATTGATTTAGTCCGGCTCTGTCTGTAAATTTAGGAAGAAGTCTCCAGTGCAGTGGGATGAGACCGAGTGGAGTTTGCCTGTGTAAGAGAGCATCCTATAATACACACAAAGGCATCGCGCAGTGCAGTGACAGAGGTCCAGCGGGGTCACCAGTGATGAGACCCAGCAAGATAAAAGGAATGGCTTTTAATATCGTGCAACCTGGAGAAGGGAACAGGGTGCAGCAGAATACAGCATGAAGAAGATAGGAAAGGACCAGGCTTGGGATGTAGTTTGGTGGTAGAGTAGCTGCTTGGCATGCTTCAGGCCCTGGGTCCAATCCCCACGGTTAGGGAAAGTAATCTGTTGGAGGGAGGGATAAGTGAGAGAATAAAATGCATAGAAAAAGTTTGCTATGAAAGCTTTGCTCTTATGCGAGAGCTTAAGGAAGGCACGCACTCAGTAAAGAAGATCAAATATAAAATAATAAAGTGGAAGACAAAAAAGTTGAAGGACAGATATGCTATCTCACTGCAGAGGAGGCAATAGCTTGCCAGGAGACCAGCACTGAAAACTTACACTGATTGCTTTTCTTGTCTCCGTGACCGAATTCCCAACAGGAGGACAGAGAGGTTTAGATGGAAAAGATACCACCCTTCACATCCTTCACTGCAGGGAAGCCATGGTAGAACTCAGGGTGCTTCCTGGCTGTGGCAGTGGGGCATGAGATGAGGCCACTTGCATGTATCTTTGTGGGACAAGAGCAGAGAGTGTCCTGGGCTAGAACAGAGGCAAAGCTATACCATGTAAGATCCATACTTATGGTCCTATGTCTACCAACTAGACTCCATGTACAGAAGGTTCCACCCTTCCCCTCCGCTCGCCCCCCCCCTTCCAGACAGTTTGAGCTTGGGACCAAGTGTCAAGCATGTGAGCTCAAGGGAGCTATTTTACATCCTGGGCTAAAATTTAGTGCCCGGTGACACAGAACACATGAGTTGACCCTGGTGACAATGTGAGGGCGGCAAATAGAAGCACAGAGTTGACAAGAGATTGTAAAGGCCTGATATAGTACACTTGGGGTGTCTGCCTATCTCCCCACCTTAGCTTGACAGCCTATCCTCGAGAGTAAGAGCCTGGCAGAAAATATGTGTCATGAAGTCTTGCGTCCTTTGTGTCTTAATTAGGTTTCTGTGGCTGTGATAAAATACAGTGGACAAAAGCAGCTTGAGGAAGAAAGGACTATTTCAGCTCACACTTCCTAGTAACAGTCCATCATGAAGGGGAGTCAGGGCAGGAAGGCAAAGCAGGACTCGATGCAGAGCCAATGAAGGCGAGCTGTTTACTGGCTTGCTCCCCAAGGCTTGCTTAGCCTGCTTTGTTATAGCACCCAGGACCATCAGCCCAAGATGGCACTGCCCACAATAAGCTGAGCTCTTCCACATCAATCATCCATCAAGAAAATTCACTGCAGGCTTGCCCACGGACAGATCTGGTGGGGTCCTTTTCTTGACTGAGGTTCCCTCCTTCAAAATTACACTAGCTTGCATCAAGTTCACGTAAAACTAGCCAGCACACTTAGCAACAGCTGAGCAGGTGGAACCATGGTATAGACGGTCAGTGGAACTTCCCTGAGAATACAAAACTGGCTTCATGGATGCAACTACTTTATGGCCCTTGCTGACCCTACAGGATACCTACATTTGAACACTGTTGTGGGATACTCTTTTTGTACAGTGTAAAGATGTGTCTCGGCCTAAGGCACCTTCTGCTTGGTTTAATAAAAAGTTGAGCTGCGTGGTGGTGCATGCTTTTAATCCTAGCACTCAGAAGGCAGAGGTGGGTGAATCTCAGTGAGTTCGAGGACAGCCAAAGCTACACGGAGAAACCCTGTTTCAAAACAACAACAATAACAACAACAACAAAAAAGGCTGAACAGCCAGAAGAGGGTAGAGGGGAGTTCTGCGCAGAGAGAGAGGAACAAGCCAGCAGACTGTCGCAAGTCAAATATGCTATACTGAAGAAAGGTTGAGAGCCTAGTGTTAAAACATAAGTTAAAAAACATGAGTTAATGGGTTAATTAGGTTATAAGAGCTAGTTGGAAAGAAGCCTAAGTTAAAGGCCAACCTTTCACAGTTAGTAAGCCTCCCTGTCATTATTTGTGAGCTGGTGGTCCTGACGAGAAAGTATTCCTACAGGACTCTGCAGGTAGACAGCTTCTGCTATAACGCATGGAGGTACAGAGAATGTCAGCTAACAGAAAATCCAGACATGCAGAGATGGCCAGTGCAGAGGACCCATCTGGCCACCAGGCAAAGCAGCTGCCTTAGTCCCAGTCGGCAGTGGAGCATCTGGTCCCAATCTTGTGAGACCGGGCTCTTCCACTGATGGTCCATGAGAACTTCTGGGCCTTTGTGCCACTTTTCTCTTCACTGAGCTTATTCTGATATAAAGTTTCAGTTTTATTTCCTAGTCAAGAACCTCCTAGCCCAGATGAAAAGGCCTAGATATTATTCCATGAGGTGCGGAGACAGTATACAACAGGTAAGCAGAAGTCCCTCAAACCCACATAAAGAACTTGGTAAAAGGTACCTGGTGAGTGCCTGCCATGTGATGACCAAGCAGGCAACTCAACAGAGGGGCTTTGGTTCCGTTTTCTGTTGAGAATCTGGATAGGTTGTCTATACTACCCATGACCCCAAATCTTCCTGCCTCAACCTCTCAAGTAGTTGAGACTCCAGGCTTGGCTATCACCACTCTCAACTAATAAGTGACTCTTGAATTCAAAAGTCAACTTCAGACTTGAGTCATCTGTGGGACATCACCCTGCTGCCCAATAAGAGAATGAGGAGTCATAAGAAGAAACCCTTGACATCGCTCCCAATTCCTCTTGAAACTCAAATGGTCTCTTATGCAGTATATTTTCTATCTATATCATATGTTTTTCAGAATGTGTATATATAATAGAATAGTGTTTAAATGGTACAAAATGTCAATTTTAAGGGAGTCTCCTTGTAGTGTATGGGCATTACCAACAGACATAATACACTTCCAAGTACTTTAATGACAAATACATAAACATACAAACACACAACAAAAAATACTGCTGTGGACACCCACACATTTCCTTTCAAGTAATATGTCATTTCTCAGCACTTCCTTTCCTTGTATTTTGGACACTGTTAAGAAAAAGAGAGTAATGGACACAATTAGACTAGAGAATTAGCACATAAAAACACTGTGGCAAGGAGACATAATTAAAGAGTGAGGTCTTGGACCCAACAAATAAGTGTCACATTGATGTACTACAGTCTGAATAATTGACTGACCCATCCCCCAGGTTGTGCTGATACCCAGTCCCTAATGTGATGGTATGAAAATATGTGGCTTTATTGGAAATGGTTGTGTCTTGAGGATGGAGCCCTTGTCAATGGTATTAGTGCCCTATAAGATGACTTAGAGACAGTATGGAAACATGGAAAAAAAGAGAAAATCTAGGATACAGTGGACACTCATCAGACTCGGAGGCTGATGCTCTGACTTTGGGTTGCTTAGAGCCACGGTAGTCACTTCTGTTGCTTGTAAACGACCCAGCTTATGGTTTCTGCTCCAGCATTACTCACTGTCTGGTATCTGCCCTACTAATAACAGTGCCACACCATGGGCCTATGACCCAAGCGACCCAGTTTGTCATGAATGTCTACTCTGGCCTTTCCTATTCTTTGGTACAACTTCATTATCTGATGTGGAATGTCCTTCTGTATATGTGTTGCTTTTATTGGTTGATAAGTAAATGCCTTAGCAGAGTAAAGCCAGGCGGGAAATCCGAACAGATCTCTCTCTCAGTCTCTCTCTGTCTCTCTCTGTCTCTCTCTCTCTGTCTCTCTCTCTGTCTCTCTCTCTCTTGATCTGGAAGCTGAGCCTCTACAGGCTGTCCCAGGACAGCAACAACTTCTTGAAGGTTTCACTGCCATTTCGTGGGGCTATGGCCCCTTTGGCTTTCATTTTTGCTCTTTGACTCTTAGTGGCCAGCATCAAAGTCTCATGGCTGCAGGCAGTGCTTCAGATCTCCCAACATAAATAGGGGCCATAACCACCGCCACCCAATAACACTCACCCAATGCCGATAGAACCAAACAGATGGGAGCAGGGGAGGAATTGAAGACGGGCCATGTGATGTTTCTATAGAGTTAGGTAGTTGTAAGGTAATTGTATTCTGTATTCTGGAGAGAGAGAGAGAGAAAGAGAGAGAGAGGGAGGGAGGGAGAGAGAGAGATTTAGCAATCATTTAATTATGACCTAATATTTACAAGCTCCAAACTTCTTCAACTCCCTCCTAATAGAGCCTCTCAACTTTCAAATGACTTCAGTTGCTTCAACACAAGCCTCTCTATGTCTGGGGCATCAATTTGATTTACAGAGCATTTCAAAATATTTATATATATTTTTTTAGGGTTTCCATTATAGCTTCAGCCAGTAACCTGCTGTGTTTGAAAACGTCTGGACAGTAATTGCCATTGTTTGCAACAGCTCTTTGGGACTCTGGAGAGGGCCATGGTATTTTGCAGAATCTAGGAATGCAATTACCAACGTTGTGTACATAATCCAAGTGATCTTCTGGCTTCAAGAAGTGCCACCCCTCGGGGTAAAAGGGACAACAGCAAAGCATTTGTTTAATTTTTCTCCTATAGTTGGTCAGTGGTAGGTGGATTATATTATGGCCAATTTGGCGAAAATGATGATTAGTGTAACAATTCCTTATAAGTACAAAACAACATTGAATTAAACAATGAAGAAAAAAATATGACCAGGGTGAAGGGCTCTTCTGACCCAGGGTCAGACCTAAGTGTCTGGGGAAGAAATCAGATACCATGGGATGTCTGGGTCCTGGGGTGAGTCATCTTTCATGATGCAAGAGATTGTTTTGTACCAGTTAAAGGAGAGAGCTACAGTGCCACTTACAAACGAGCTGCTAACATTAGGGGCTTTGTGTTTAAAGGGGAAAAAGACAAACCTCTATTCAGTAGGCAAGGGGCCATTTTGGACAATAGGTCACTGCGCAAGTTCCCCCTTCTCATTGGGGATTTAGGCTTCTTAGATCTTATCAAGTTTTGAGGGGGTCCGGTTACTCCCAAATTATTTCTTCTCTTTGGTTTTATTTGTGTAATTTTTTTTCTCTGCGATGTTATCTGCAGACTGCAAGGGTAACAGCCTCTCATAGTGTGAAACAGGGTCGTTAGAATGAGACAGAGCCCGGAAACAGAATCTCTTGATTTCAAGAAACTCTGAAGCTAGAAATAAGTTTTCCTTAAGACCTGTCTTAAAACTTAAAACAATAGCCTGCCGTGTAGAGATGCCCGTGGTTGGATCATTCGTCAGTGGTAGAGCACAATTTCAGCAAGTAGGAACCCCTGGAGTCCATCCCACCAATAAGAGAAAAGGAAAAGGGGGAATCACTCGTGACTATTTTGTGAGTGCCTTCTGAGCTTTGCCCATCTCCCATTCCTCTCTACCTATGCCTGTGGAATACTGGAGATCCAATGCCCAGGAAAGCCACGCCCCCTGGGATTCTGCACTTTATGGGTAACTTGCTCCCAGCTACACAGGTCCTTTGATGTAAGGTTTGCTTCACAGCTGGCTTTTAGACCTCCAAGAGGTCCTCTGTAGCTTGTTGAGGTCCATGACCAAAGAAACCCGACCCCGGGCAACCCTGGGTCCATGTGTGGCTGGGACTTTGTTTCTAGTTCTCCAACCAACTTGTTCACTTCATCTTTCTTTGCTCACCCCTGCTTGGAATTGCACTCAGGATAGACGCTTCCACCCCACTCCATCCCTCCCACCCCCACGAAACCACCCGATCACCCTAAAGCTCCGCTGGAAGGGGCCAGCAAGGCTCCCCAGACATCTATGACAAGAGCAGACGCCGCGCCAGCAGCACACACACGAGCTGTCTCCAAAGCAGAGCCTTGCCAGCTACTCGGTGGGGGAAGAGCTGCTTGGAGAAGGCTAATCATTCCCAGTCAGGCTGGCTGCAGCCCACTGCGGCTGCGCAGAAGCAGCTGCGGGGGGCCATTGTTTCCCTCAAGCAGTGGCCCAGGGCTTAGAAGGGGGATCCCGGCCCAGACTCGGTGCTCAGCTAGCGGTCAGAATTAGAGTTTCAAGTGTCCACTACTTAAAAGAGTGGCCTCGTGTCCAATATCTTGATAAATCACCCAGAAAGCTGCAGCAGGAAGTGATGATCTTCAGGGAGGGTCTTGATGGTTTTCGTCTTTTCTTTTCAGATTATGCACGTGACCAAGATAAAATACCTTACAGAGTATGGTTTACATAAATTACATGGCTCTGAAATGCCAATTTCGTATCCAGACAGGCCTGTCTTTCAGCCAAGGGCGCTTTTACTTGGGAGCTTCACTAGGTAACTCTGTCCTCTTTCATCTACACTTAGTTACACTGGTTTGTCTTTTATTACTGTAAGCATGGCTTTGGAGTCCAGGAAATGAACGCATTGACATTTTGGTTCATTCGTTCATTCATTTCAAAAGGACACTGATGCTTTTGTGATGTAAAGATGTTCCCCAGGCAGCAATGGCCGCTTTTTGCTGGAAGAGCAGATTTAACAACAAATTCATTATTCTTGCAGTATTTTCCTGGTGCCAGGAAAGCAAAGTGAGCTGAGCCTTACAGACAGGACAGGGGGGTGGGGACCTCCGTGCCCATGGGAATTCAAGCAGTGGAAAAAGGACTCCAGACCCTCCTGGGTTTACTGCAACCAAGGGAAAACGCCTCTTGCCACAACTTAGCAAATTAACTCCTTCTCGTGTCCCTTACTCAAGTGTGATACCAGAAGAATGGAAAAGGGTCAAGTTCATTGTCACCGTTCATGCCTAACTCAGAAATGAGGGAGCTGAAATAGATTTCATCACGATGTTAGAGCTGGAAGAGTCCATAGAAACTATGAGACTAAACCCCCTATCTTTCCTTATACTTTCCTAGTGGCTCTGGAGTGCCACAGGTGTCTATCGGGCGGTCTGTAGCAGGTTGCTGGGGTTTTGCCTTTGTTTTTTTAGGTGAAGAAGAAGATTTTCCTCACCTTTCTGAGATTCATGGCTGACAGCCTCATAGCAAAAGACATATTAATAAGAGAAAAGCATAAGAAATCCATTTCACCAGGTTTTGTTTATTTACTTTTATGTATGGGTGTTTTGCCTGCATGTATGTCTGTGCAATGTGTATGCCTGGAAGACAGAAGGACAGAGGGCATAAAATCCTCTAGGACTAGGTTACAGAGGGTCATGAGCTGGCATGTGCGTACTGAGAATCAAACCCTGGTCCTCTGGAAGTCAGTACTCTTAAAAACAGCTGAGTCTCTAATTAACAAGTGTTGTAAGACATAGGAGACTTCAAAACTGAATACCTGAAGACCTAAAGAAAACTCTATACTCATGCATAGGTCTGATGAGAACTGGACAGTCGTGCAGATGTATTAGACACAAAGGGAGCATGACCTAGTGGTGTTAATGGGGAGACACTACCAAGGCCTGCTAGATCCCATTCTGCATGGCTGATGTGTGTAGCTTTTCTTTCCCCCAGGTGTTCGGAAGGATGCCTGGCACACGAAGAGGTAGGAGATCTCAGACACCTGTCTTCCTCTGTGCTTCTTGCCAGACTTCAACTTAAAACACGGTATGCTGTGGGGGCCATCCTGGGGGCCTAGACCCCAGCCAGTTATACCACCAAGTGTTGTTTGGTCCTAATTCTGTCATTTGGACCATGGTACAAGTGATTTTCTTAATGCAGAGAACTTCAAATATCTAGGGATAACTACCACATTTCTGTTCAGTCCTCTACTTTCTAGGTCCTGGTCCAAGATCCTTCAAGCTCTCCTCACCTGGTATGGCCCTCATGGGCTTCATGTTTTAATCATACCTACTAAACCCACTGCAGTGGGCCGACATCTATAAGACATGGTGCCTAGAACTGAGGACTTGCGAATGTTCCTTGGAACCCTCTTCTGTGTAGAAAGCTCCCCAGCACGTGGCACAAACAGGGAAGCATTGTTTACATCTTCTTCAATATTATCATCCGTTATCTTGTAAACATACAGGGGAATTTTCTTGTCATATTTGAGTGACACAAAATTAATTGTAACAGTACCAAGGAAATGATCCTAGTTTCTCTTACTGTACCTCCTGTGGTCGTCAACTTTTGGATTCTATGACAAACTACCTAATGCAAATCATCTTACAAGAAACAAAGTTTCACTTTGGCTCATGGTTACAGGGATTCCATGGTTATTTGGCCCTATTTCTTTGGGTCTTTGGCAGCACAGTATGACATGGTGTTAGGTAAAGTGGAACAAAAATCGCTCATTTATAGTGACCAGGAAACAAAGACAGTGGAGGAGCCTGGGTACCAATATCCTTTTCAAAGGCCTGTGTGTCCCCAGTGTCCTAACTTCATATTAGCCCCCCCTCTTAAGGTTCCTTCACTTCCCAGTAGCTCCTCAGACTGGCAATTAACCCTTTAATAGATAACCTTTGGGGAATACTTAAGATCCAAACCCTAACATGCCCCCCACACTCTACATCTCTTTCCAGTGCTGGGTATTAACCTAGGGTTTACACACTGAGTAACCTCTCTAGCCTTCTTCTTGCTTTTTCTCATTTTAAGATAGGACCTTACTGAGTCTCCCAGGCTGACCTTGAACTTACTCATAGCCCAAAGGGGCCTTGAACTTGCCATTTTTCTTGTCTCAGTCTTCCAAAAAACTAGCCTAGCTTACAATGTGCCTCTGACAAGTCTCCTGCACTTAGCAGGCAAAGAATGTTCCAAGAGTGGCAACAGCTGAGTGTCCTGACAATAGCTGGAGATACTGTCAAATCAGTTCCCAAGATTTCCTCCCTCTGCTGTTTTCCCTGTACTTTTACACGTTGGAGTTCCCATGGCTTCCTCAGGCTTGCTATATAGTTTGCTATAATAGGTCAAGGAACTCAGGAAATGGTTTACTAGTTAGATCTCTGAACCAATTCTTTTGGATGTGTGTGCATGCATGTGTTCATGCAGGCGTGCATGTGTGTGTGTATGTTTACATGTTCATGTATTATAAGCATGTACGCATGCAGTTGTATGCTTGCCCATATATGTGCTTGCACATGGAGCCCAGAAACCAATGCTGGGTGTCTTTCTCAACTGTTCAACTGTTCTCTTCTCTTTTTGAGAGGAGTCTCTCACTGGACCTACAGTTCACCAATCCAGCTAGGCTGGCTAGCCAGCAGGCCCCAGGGGTCCTCTTGTCTTTGCCTCCACAGAGCTGAGGTTATATCATTACCACTTTTTTTTAACATGGGGGGGGTGAGCTCAGTCCCTCCTGCTTGTGCCCAGGAGCTGCAACAACCACTTGCAGCTCATTAGCATATAGAAGACACTGCCAGGAGTTTAGGACAAAGTCCCTGTGCACTGTTGCCCAAAAGCACAAGGCTGATACCAATTTTGTCCGATTCAAATTACAAACAAGACTGTAGAAGCATCAAAGAGAAATTTAATGAGATACTTGTAAGTTGTACCTTAAAAAGACGTACAGGTGGAGCTTACAAGGCTTAATACCACACACAAAAATTGTCTTGGATTTCAACATGAGAGCTGACTCCAGGATGATAATTAGATTGTTTGGATCACCGACTGTGGGGGTCATGGAACACCTGGGATATTCAAGTCTTTGTTTTGAAAACAAAGAGCTACTGGGCTATCCTGATATTACCTTTTAATTACAAGGCCCTGTAGTTCTTCAGTGGACCACAGATGCATATAAAGGACTTTAGTCAACGTAAACACTGCATCATCGTGGGCTGTGGAGCTGAGAGTGAGGAGCTCTGTGAAAGCCTCTGAGTGACTGGTAGGTGCTGTGACCGGTAGACTTCCCGCCAAAGGCCCATTGCCGCAACCCTTCTGCTATAATGCGGGCCCCTGCTTTACTGCAGTGTTCCAGATTCCATGTCATCCGAGTAAACATTTCCATAGGTCTTAAGCAGTCTGGCCGAGTAGGGCTCTGCAGACATGAAATACGAAGCTAAACCCCGAGTGTGTGTTTATCTCTTGCAGAATGAATCATCTGCCCTTCCACAGTGGAAAGGGATCTGTGTAGTCAAACAAGTGAATCACTGGTCTTCTTGTGGGGTGGAGGCATATCAAAGACTGAACATTGATCCTATCTGCTGCCAGGTTGGATATTCAGCAGCACAGCGACCGTAAGTAGTTGTCCATTGTGAGGTCAGTTCATGATCCTCATCTCTGCGGCGGAGGTCATTTTGCTCATTGTCATGCAAGTGTTAACAAATGTTGGGTGCTATTTTTAGCGTCTCTTCTTTGTAGGTGTCTTCTGGTGAACAGAAACAGCATTACACTTTGTGCTCAGCTTTATGTGCTGTAGTTGATTTTCTTGTCGGTGCAACAAAAAAATACCTGACAAAGGCAACTTCAGGGAGAAAACATTTGTTCCGGGTTAGAGTCTGCAGGGATACCTCCCAGCATGGCAGAGACAGCATGGCAGCAGGTACAGGGAACCTTCCAGCATGGCAGAGACGGCATGGCAGCAGGTGCAGGAGGCCAGCCGGCTACATTACATCTACAGGCAGGAAGAAGGGAGCAAAGATGCTGGTTCTCCGCCGGGTTTCTCCTTTTTATGCAGTCCAGGACCCAATCCTAGGGAATAGAGATGTCCACCATTGGGGTGGGGGCTTTGCATTTCAATTATACTAATCTAGAGTTTATAAGCATTGCTTGTAGACACATCTGGAGGTTTCTCTCATTAGTAGTTCTGGATCCTCTCACGTTGACAATATTAGCCATCAATCACAGCCCCTGTCCCAGGACCCCTTGTCCCCTACATTTTACTCTTCCTTCTTTCAGCTCTTGACATCCCAGCCTTGCCACTCACTGTTTCCCATGAGCTAGATTGCTTTCTAACTGTGATCACTTCTCCGACACAGAAAGCAGACCACACAAAGCAGGCGATTGTGCACACTGCTCAAAGTCTTGCCTACGGGAAGATATTCTTTTTTTTCTGTGGAGTTGCATCCACTTTCTCTCACATATCAAGCTGATTTATCTATGAACTACACTTGCTTGTGTCTCTCCTCCAGGAACTAGCTGTAATGCTATTCTGTGTGAACCCAGAGTGAGATGAAGAAGGGAAGGTCTTGGGTGACATACTAGTCAGAGTCACCTGTTAATCCTACTTGCTTGCTTCCTCTTGTCCTGGTGTTGTACCTTCCAGGGTAGATTCCTTCTGACTACAGGTCGTAGTCAATGTTCTCCTGAGCTCACTAAAATGAGCAATTCAATTTATGATGAGAAGTTCTGGCTGAAATAACTTCATATATGATGAGTGGTTCTGGAGAACCGTTATTCCATGCTCAGACACTCTATCAGGGCTCAGAAATGTCATAGAGGTTTTTTCAACAGGAGTTAAACGTTCCACAGTGGCTCAGACAGCATTGATACATAATCCTAGAGATCTGCATTTGGTTGCATAGATCTTATCATAAGCACCGTTTCCCATCACTGCTCTTATGGGGTGTAGTGCTGTAGGTTCTGGGAGGTTATAGAACCCAAGTCCCAGCATGATTTGCACTATAACCTTTTGTGTTTAGACCCCACACTAAGTAAGTAGTCTTTCATTCACAAAACACAGACTAGAACTCGGCAATATGGCTCAGTTGGTTCAGCTTGGTTAGTGTGCGTGAAGCCCTGAGTTAATCTCCCAGCCCCACATAAAACTAGGCATAGTGATACATACTTATTAATCACAGAACTCAGGAGGTAGAGGTGGGAGGCTTAAAATTTCGAGGTCATCCGAGGGTACATTGCAAGTTAAAGACCAGTCTGATGCATGAAACCCTGACCAAACCAAAATAAAGCAAGCCAGTCCAATGACTTGAACACTGTTCTCAGGTGTGCAATATACTGACTCCATGAATGGAACAGACCTACCAGGCATTTTGCTTCCCTCTTAATGGTTCAAGCTGCAATCGTTTCTTGGTGATCATCCCCTCACTACTTAATCCCTAAAAATTACCAGTGTTGTAGTCTCCTAAATCACAATAGCCCTATCTTCCCTACACTAGAGGGCATACATATGGTCAGGTTTTGATTAGGCATAACTGTCATGAAATTAGTGATGTAGACCAACGTGCTGTTGGAGAGGGTGTCCAGATCTCTCTAGAATATGTTGTGACAAAAAGCGGAGACTCAGCAGAGCCCTGGAGAAACCCCCTGATCCTGTCATTTGTTCTCTGAGAGTGGAAACTATTCTGACAGTGCTTTGTTAAAGGCATAGAAAACAATGCATTCGCCAAGTCCTCAGGGAAACATCATAAACTCAAACCATGTTAACCTCCTCCAGCAAGATCGCCACATCTGCCACCTCAGCTTCAAGTCAGAACTATGGTTTGGTCAAATGCGTACTAGCTTACTGGGATTTCTGGGGCTCCACTGGCTTTCAGTGAGGCCAGCCTGGAGAATCAAGTGTAGCTATAACCTTGAGGCAGCACATTTCTCTCATCCTCTTGGGATTCAAGATTGACTTTGACTCAACATTGAGGGGGCAATTTCAGAGATTTCTATTTGCCTTCCTCATAATGATAACCCTTATCCCACATACTAATATGAGGCTGCACCAACCACCAAGTATATCTTTCCTAAAATTACATGTTCAGGGATAGAGGAAATGACTATGGAGCCTGTAGGCCCATTTCCTGGACCTGGGCCCACACTCCGTTTATGACTTCCTCTACGGCTATGGCTGAATGTTTGTGCGCCCCCATAGCTCATCTGTTGAAACCTAAACCTCAGAATGGTAGCATTAAGATATAGGACCTTTGAGAGGTGATAGGTCATGGGACAAAGACCTCCTGATGGAATTAGTGACCAAAGAAGGGTAAGAAAACTTGTTTGTCCTTCTGTCATCTGAGAACACAAGAAAACAACATCTGTGAGGGCCCTCACCAGATGTTAAATCTACCAGTACTTTAATCTTAATCTTGACTTTTCAGCCTCCAGAACTGTAATAACATATTATTGTTGTTGGTTTTGCCTCCCAGAATATTTGTGTGTGTGTATGTATGACATGTGTGCTATAGCAGCATAAGTGCCCCAATATCTGTATCTTTTTAATATTTGCATTATTTAAAACTACTTTTAAATTTAAATATATTTTTATTGTATTTTTCTCCTCCCCCAAGTCCTTCAATATCCTTTCCCCCTCCCTACCCACCCAGCTTTATTTCTCAAAAGACAAACACAAACCTCATACAACAAAACTTCCCCAAACCAAGAAAATAAAACAAACCACCAAATGCAACCAAACAAAATCACACAAGAATACTGTGGAGTCCACTATAGGTTGGTCAGCTGCTTCTGAGCATGAGGCCAGTGTCACTCCACTGAAGAAACCTGAGTTCCCTCTCTCAGCAGGTATAAATGATAGTTCAGTTAACATTTACCTTGGTGACAAGGTTTTTAGTCATTCATTCATTTTTTAATACAACAAAATAAAATACAATAAGATAAAACAAAAATTATCACATTAAAATTGAACAAGATAAACCAACAGAAGGAAAAGAGCCCAGGTGCAGGTACAAGAATCAGAGAGCACACTCATTTGCACACTCGGGAATTGTATAAAAACAATAAATTATAAGCCATAATATAAGCACAGGAGACCTGGTGAAGACCCAGGCAGGCCCTGTTCATGCTGCTTCCATCTCTGTGAGTTCATATGAGCTTTGCTCATGCTGATTTAGAGGACTTTTTGCCCTTGGTGTCCTCCATCCCCTAATAAAGTAGAAACTTATATATATGCATATAAGAAGGTGATCTAAATAAAACTCCCAAATAACAGGGGAGACAGAGTCCCATCTGGCCATCTCTTGTCACCAAATGAAGCCTCCAGGACTGGAATTGAGTTATAGATAACACCTGAACATTCTTACAGTGATGAGTACCATAGATATATCTGGGGACTCAGACACTGAATCTAACAAATCTCAAAATCCAAGGCATACCCTTTGCCTAGTGTAAAACCACCCAATTTAATGTTCCCAGGCTCTTTGGGGAGGTGCTTCTGGAATCTTAGCCAGCCACGTGCACTGGGGTTTCACAGAGTCCTTCTTCTCGCCTTCATTTTAAAGATCCAAGACCTCAAAACTGGCTCAGGTTTGGAAACTCAGTGAAGTCATAATTTCTTTCAAGGGTAACTTCTTTTAGCTCCCAGTCATACACTGTTGGTTCTGATAGTACACGTAGGATTTAACTCTTGTTTGATATCCATCTATTTTGCTCCATTGTAATGAATTATTTTATATGTCAGTTGGGTGTATTTCATCAAATATGGCTGTTTCTATAAAGGTATTTTAGGATGAGTTTAGCATCAAAATCAGTGAACCAAACTAAAGACATTTTTCTTTCATAGTGTGGACAGGCCTTATCAATTAGAAGGCCTAAAAAGAGCCAAGACTGCCTTCTGCAAATCAAGAAGGAATTCTGCCAGCAAACTGACTACATACTCAAATACTCAAATTTTTATCTCTTCGGCCTGCTAAATTAACCTGTAGATTCCAGATTTAGGAGCATGAGATTACGTTCCTAAAAAGAAATATTTTTCTGTCCCTATAAACATCCTTTAGATTCTGCTTCTCAAGGGTTCCCTAACTCCCTCCTGTTCTACTGGCTACCTCTGTAACCTCTGTAACCTCTTGAGAGGTGTCCCTTAGCCACCAGCCAAGGTCACACTCATTACAACAATTACATCCACTGTTATTATGTGACTTTTGAGAGTGACATGCTACCATCTCAGCAGTTATTATTTGGGGAGCAGGCAACCTCATTGTTGTTAGTGAATCTGGTTCTTCACTGGCCTCCTTCACCCTCAGGCTTGGCCAGGGGTTAGCCATTGTGAAATCTCTTAATGACAGGGTACCCTTCACAATCATGTATTCCTCCTAGCCTTGGTAAAGGTTTATGTTAGTCTGTTTGGGCTGTTCTAACAGCCATCAGCTAGGTAGCTTACAGACATTTATTTTTTATTCTGGACTTCCAAGATCAAGACAGGCAGATTCTGTTTAGTGAAAGACATTTCTTAGATGGTAGTGTTTTCACTGAGTCCTCACACAGAGAAAGATGTAAACAAGTTCCCTGTCTTTGTGAGGGTTTCTGTTGCTCTGCAGAGACACCACAATCACAGCAACTCTTATGAAGGAAAACATTTCATTGGGATTGGTTAACAGTTCAGAGGTTTAGTCCATTGGCATCGTGGCAGGAAGCATGGAGTCACACAGGTAGACACGGTGCTGGTGAAGGAGCTCAGAGTTCTCCATCTGGATCGGCAGGCAGCGGGAAGAGAGAGAGATAGACCTGGCCTGGCTTTAACATTTGAAACCACAAAGCATACCCCCAGTGACACACTTCCTCCAACAAGCCCACACCTACTCCCACAAGGCCACACTTCCTAATAGTGCCACTCCCTGTGAGCCTATGGGGGGCATTTTTATTCAAACCACCATACTCCCCAGAGCTCACTGAAAGGGCACTAGTCTCATTATGAGGGTCCCACCTTCATGACATAATAATCTTCTAAAGGCCTGTCTCCTAATACTGTAATATAAACACTGGAGGAGTGTAATGTGACTTTTCTGATATGATGTAAGGACACATTTACTTACCCCAAAATAGGACACTGACCTATCAAAGAAAGTATTCTGTCAAACCCACGCGGTGAATCAACTGGGTTTGTTATGGTTACTTACAGGAAAACAGGTGACTCAATTGCAGCAATACCAGGATGTTCCCTGAACAACTTACTGGCACCTGGACCACTGAAGATCCCTACGTGCCTTTGGGATAACTCACAAAAAGCTGCTTGACTGAGCAGCTTTTAAGCAGTTAAACTTCTGTGCAACAACCTTTATTCTACTGGGGGACAGGAAGAACCTTGTGAAATCTGAAGGCTTATGAATCCTTGTTCATAGGGCTAAAGTCATAGTCAGCTCTTACAGTGCTCACACCTTCTCTGATTCGAAATAGAAATGGCCATGTCCTTCCAGAGGAAACAGGTACAAAACAGGGGTGGATTCTCTAGACCTGTGGTTCTTGATTGTGGGCCACGGCCCAGGAAGGATTGAAGGATTCTTTCACAGGAGTTACCTATGACCATCCTACATATCAGACATTTACATTTCAATTCATAACAGCAGCAAAATTGCAGTTATGAAGTAGCAATGAAAATAATTTTGTGATGGGGGAAATCACCACAACATGAGGAACTGTATTAAAGGGTCGCAGCATCAGGAAGGTTGAGAATCATTGCTCTAGACCTTCCCACGAAACATGATCATTTAGTAGGTTTCCCAGCCTACATACTGTACTGACTTCTGTAAACTGAGAAATTCTGTCATCTCAACCTCTCAAAGCATGACTCTCACTTTCTATGCTTGAAGGAGTCATTACGGTTGGCAATTTGCATTGCCTCCTACTGTCCTTGCCCTGGTATCACATTCTATATTTTAATCAATAATCTTTCCTTTCTCCAATCTTGTCCACATTAACAAACTCTCCACCCAATCTTACATGCTAGTTCGTTAATCTAACAACTTCATAGTTCCCTGGCTCCCAGTAGAATATGTCGGTCTCACAGTTCTTTGTGATAAAGAACTTTCCTCTCTGTCAGGCCCTGTTGGTCCCTCATTACCTAATTGTGGTCTGGGTAAAAGAAAGGGCATCGAGGATAGAACCCAAGGGGAATGAGAGCTTCATTATCTTCAGGGAAGACGGGACTGCTGCCCTTTAATAGGGAAGAGAAGAATAGACCATTTCTGGGAGTTAAGCTGGTTCCAAGATACCTGTGGATCCAAGATAGCTCATCAAGTATATGGTTCTCCTCCATTGTGTCTGAGTCCCGTTCTTTTCTAACTAAAGCTTGAACCTCCACACAGCATGCACACCAGCCACATGGTTGGTAATTCAACCTGGTTACTCTGCAGATGAAGTCTTGCTCTGAGCGTTTTTTTTCTTCGTCCTGAAGGAACCGAGACTCTCTGCGTGATCCCTGGGATATCCTTTGTTTCAAACTTCACTTCTAACCATTATGTGTTCTCTATAGTTTGTTTCTTGTGTAACATTGCTTAGCATAGTTTTCTGATTCCATTGGCCTTATCCTTACTGTTATCCTAATATCCCTCAAAAGGCCAATATGTCCCTTTGGCCTCTTCGTTCCCTTCTGCTAGCATACTACTCCAATTTTACCAATAACAAAGGTTCTATTTATAGCCAGTTTTGCACTTTATTGTCTTTCCACCTAAGGCCTTGAGCACATATTTGTACAGAATATTTGTACAGCGGCTACAGCCTCTCCTTCCAAGCCTGCTCCTTGGTCTTCGGTTTCTCTTCATGCTTGGCCAGTGAGTATGGCTCTAGTCTTCTTGGGTCGCAGGTCCATAGGGCAATACTACTTGTTGCCCTTGTAGTATTTCCTGAGGCTTTCTTGAGTCTGGTTAAGACAGTGAGGACACTGGCGATGGATTTGCAGGTGACTACTATCTTGGAGAGCTTGGACATAGCGCCACCTGTTACCTTGGTAACGTGAAGCTGGTACTGTTCCACCTTCCAATGGTCTGGTTGTTTTAGCAGCTCCTCCTTCTTCCTGAGTCATGATCTTGGTCATGGCTGCTTTGCCAAGGTTTTGTTGAGAAAGCACTTCCACCTAACACTGTAGTTTATTGTGTTCCACCTCCCACCAGCTATGCTGTGAGTGAGTCTGGTCCGTTAATCCATTCTTACCATCTGTGCCTCCAGATCTTTCAACTTCTCCTGACTGAGACCAGAGACGGAGCTTATCACACAGAGGCTATCCCTGAGATCATTCTCTGAGAAGGAGGGAATGACGCCAATTAGGTAAAGGAAGATAAGCTACAAGGTTCCCCTCATAACAGTCATAGCTAACCCCACAGAGAGTCCTAGCCTTAAAATCATCCGCGAGAAATCTCCCACACCGAGCAGAATAACAAGTCTTTATAGCCTTTAAACAGATGCTGGATGGAGGTCATCCAAAAAGTGCAAGAGCGAAAAATTCCTTAAACTACTTGTGTGTTGTTCTTATTTGTGAGTTAATTAGAGCAAACTGATTTTATTTCTTTAAAAGTGTAAGCCCTTCTTTGTCCCCAGGCAATCTCTGACATGGCCAAACCCCTGATGCCTGCTGTTTATCCAATGATATGCATAATCCTTCCTCATCAGGGGGTCTAGACTGTATAGTAATACAAGTGACATATTTAATGCTCAAGAACATTTCAGGCTTCTAAAGCTATTCATAGTCCTCTTTGGCTTCACTTATGAAATATTGACTAGGATCTTCTTTGATCTTTTTGAAATATGTTTTCGTTACCCTTAAGCAGCACAACAGAGTGAGTTAACATGTATTAGACTTTTTCTACTATATAAAGAAATATGGGATAAATTATCACTCAGAGTCAATGCACTACCAAAGCAGTAGTTGAAAGCAGCCAATGGAGAGGCGCATAGGAGCTTTTGGTATGAAGGTCATGATTCTAACTCACAATTGGAGCAGGAGCTATGATGGTCATACAAAACCAGAAGCCAGAATTTACCCTTTTGTAAAATGCTCAAAGATTAGGCGTTATTTCGAAAGTCCAAGAAAATGAAAATAAAAATTTGACGTATCATTTCTCAACCCATTCTCTGATACTAAACCATGCAAAGATACTAGTAAAAAAGAAAACTAAAGATCAATATCCCTCACTCATGAACACAAAAAAATCATAGCAACTCTAACCTGGCTATGTACAAAACGGGCAAAATACCATGACCAAATGAACATTAATATAGAATTACAAGAGGGCTACATATACGCAATTAATCAATATAATTATCATATTACTAAAAAAAGAAAAATCCTATTATCATTTTTGTAGATACATAAAAAGCTTCTGAGCAAAGCTTCATCATCCATGACAAGAATTGTCAGCAAGCAAGGAACAGAAACAAATTTTCTCAAACCCATAAAGCCAATGGAGAAAAACTTAGTTAATGTAACATTTGATGGAGAAAGATTAAGTGCTCCCCCTAATATTAACAAGATAGTAATGTTCATTTTCTCCAGTCTTATTCAACATAGAGAGAGAGGTTTGGGGCAATAGCTAGAAAAGAAACTTAGGCTACAACTAATTAAAATTAGAGTTGTGTAGACCAGTATCAAGTGGATACATCTACAACACAGCTTCTGTAGGGTTCAGGGGAGGTGAGAAGATCGTAGGAGCCAGAGAAACAGGGAATTTGGTGAGACTGTCTCCTAGCAATGTCAGACGGTACCTTCATAAAGGTCACCAGGACAACTACCTGACCATGTATGACACCAGAAGACAAACTAACATGGCAGGGGAAAGCTCGGGAGGCCTCAGTCTTACACAAAGGGCTACAGGCTCTTTCACTACTGAGAGCAGGTGAAACAGTTTTTCCCAGATGCGGCGCACAACGCCCGTCTGCGCTCTATGCGCCACCATACAGTTCGTGAGCTGGGCAAGGGGCTGGAGAATGAAACACACAGACTCACAGAGACAGCACAGACAGACACACACCTCTAGTCACTGGTAAAAAGAAGCCCTTTATTGAATATCACCACGGAGGCTTAGATACCCAACACGGCCAGGTGGGCCAACAGGTGAAAACCTCATCCCCTGATCCTCAATCAAGGCCAAGACAACACGTGCTCAGGAAGCAGAGCTGGACACAGCTTTCAGTAGCTCAAATCAGAAGTCCAACTAAAGGTCACTAGCAGGGGACAGCAGCTGGAGGCCAGGACTCCAAATGGCCCCAACACCCAGAGAAGAGCATAGCAATTAGCTATCCAATACCAAATGGTCACCCTGAAAACATAAATACAAGTTGCATTATATGGACTGAGAAGGTTGCATTTATGTAGTTAGGAATGAATATATATATTCATTTGTAATATATATATATGTGTGTGTGTGTGTTATACAATTTAGAAAAAGGTTCATGAATTAGAAAGAGAGTAAGGGGGGCATGGAACAGCTTGTAAGGAGAAAAGGGAAGGGGAAAGTTGCAATCATATTATAATCTCGGAACATTTTTTAAAAGAAAAACATCTGTGCTATCACACAAGAAAAATCAGTAAGTCATGTAGATTGGAAAGGAAGATGAAAACTGTTTATTTGTAGCTGACATGATTGCCCGCACAGAAAATCAATAGAATTGGCAGTGGAATAAAGTCACATGGCAAGGTTCGCATATAAAAGGTCTCAATGCCAAAATTAATTATATTTCTAAACTTAACAAAAATAATTGGGAATTGAAATTATATTTTAAAAATAGCATTTACAATAGTATCAAAACTAGCAACGAATTTAACAAAACATATGTGCAACCTACTTAATGTGAACTATTAAGCATTGATCAAATTTAACATCTAAAGCCATGGAGAAAGATACCATGTACATAAATCTTCAGGTTCAGTACTGTTGTCAAGTCTCTCTAAATTATTTTAACCATTTAGCATAACCAAATAAAAATTCCAGTGAAGACTTTTTGTACAAATAAATCTCATTATCCTTGGTTCTGGAAGATTAAAGGTAACTACTAAAAGAACATTTGTAACTTCCAAATCAATAGAAATGATAAGTGAAACATTAAAACAAATCTCAACCCCAAAGAAGTTTGGAAAAGAGACCTGGCAAAGGAAATAATCAATGCTTTAAAAAGTTGACACAAACTTAAACGGTTAAAGTAAATTTGAATATACTGGCAGTCCAAGAAAAATCTATAGATTCAACTTAATTGCTCAAAGTCAGTAATTCTCATATTGGGTTTGAAAAAGCAAACCCCAGCAACTTAATTTTCCAAGGAATTATTAAAACATGACCACATAGAATGTTTGAAAGTAGAGGAGGAGACAAAACATGCCAGGTAAACTGTAAATCAGACTATGATGGAAATAATCACAGCTGCAAAACTTGATTCTTTTCAAAATAAAAAATGCTATGTAAATAAACTAGTAATATGAACTATAACTATGGTAACACAATACTCATTTCAGGTTAATATGTGACTGTTATTTAGTTATAATAAAATTTACTCAGAAAAACATGACAATAGGGCTTTCTGTTACTCTGAGTAATTTCCTAGGGGGACAGCATCGCCCACTTTGCATATGTGTCTGCCAGCTGTGCGCGGAAGCAGAGCTTGAAGTGGCTCATGGAACAGCCTCGCCAGTGCTCAATAAATGGAGTTCAGTGACATGCATTAAATCTTGCAGGCAATGTCAGAGATGAACAGTTTTTGAGCATAAAGGGGACATTTAGAACTGAGCCCCAACATAAATCCCAACAAATGTGAGAGATCGACTGAGCCCATCCTCACTTTACTGAGATAAAGTTAGAAATAAAATATTAATCAAAAACTGATTTCCTGTTGAACAGCGATGGCACACACCTTTAATTCCAGCACTCAGAAGGCAGAGACAGGCAGAGCTCTGATTTCAAGGTCAGCCTGGTCTATAGACTAAGCCCTGCCTCAAAAAATCAAAATAATAATAATAATAATAATGATAAGAAGAAAATAAAATCTGATTTCCTAAAGCCTAAGAGAAATATGAGACACTCTGAAATTATTACATTTCTCAAGGTTTTGTGTATACGTATAAAATTTATTTCTCCATCGCTGATTAAATTGCTTTGGATAAAATTAAGTCCAGGATTTCAGCTTCCCTGTTGTTTATTCATTCTTTTAAAAGATGAAATTATAGGTAAAGGCATGCCAAAATTTTATCAAATGTTCTGCTTCAGCTGGATAATACTTCTACCACATGTCTACATGATTAAAATATTTCAGTACTATTACATAAGTTTAGTAATCTGTATTAAGAAAATATTTAAAAATAAACTATTTCTCACATGGTCAGTCCGGCCAAGCTGTCTGCGTTGTGCTGCTCAGACATGGCTGCCTCCGTCTCTTTAACTTCTCTTTACGTCTGATCTCCATTCCCCACAGGTTCTCCTTCTGTACCCCATGCCCACTGCTGCCACGACATCATCTTTCAAGGTGTTTCAGTCCATTCCCCTTAGTATTCCTTATATATTCTTCAAATAACTTTCCGCACTTTTTCAATAATTGTTATGGGAGAGTGTATTTCTAAAATTTGTATCTAGTATTTTATTGGTTTGACATATTTTTTGCCACTTTCAGTCAATTTTTATACCATTACTAAAGCCTGTCATTTTCTTTTCAGCAGAGAATTTTGGGGTTCCTTTTAAAATTTGGGGGGTACTTTTGTATTTATTTAATGTCCTGTGTACATATGCCTGAGTGGACGTATGTGCACCACTTGCATGCAAGGGTCCATGGAGGCTAAAAGACGGAATTAGATCCCCTGGAACTGAGTTACAGACAGTTGTGAGCCACTGATGCGGGTGCTGGGAACCAAACCTGAGTCCTCTGCAAGATCGCCAAGTGCTCCTAATCCCTAAGCCCTCTCTCCAGCCCCACTAGGATCCCCGTCCCTTATTATGTTTTGGTCATCCTAAGGACACATTACCCCATAGGATAGACTAGATATACTTTTGCTAGTTTTTATTAGATAGTTTCGGGTTCAGTTTTGCTTTTTTTTTTTTAATCCTGTCTCCACTATTTTAAGGGTCTTTTAAAAATAAATGCTCCACTTCTCTTTGCTCTAGTTTTATCTATAAAATGGCAGTAATATTAGTACCTATTTCACAAGATTGCCTTAAGAGTTTAATTAGTGAAGACTTTGCAAATGCTGAGGCCATTCTACAGTCAGAGCTTAATAAGAATTAGCTCTATTAAAGCGATTTGCTCTTAAAATTTGATTTATGGCTCTCTTGATTTCTTTTGTGAATCCTTTGCCAAATACATTCCTGCTGGACTTTTTATGGCATCATCTGTCCCCTGCTTTCTGGTTCACAGTCCAGGAAACTGAACTACTTTTTGACACCATTGGCAAGGCTGTCTGCTTACTTTGCACAGTCGGAATGAGACAAGAGCAGAAGTTGTTTTTTTTTTTTTTTAGAAATCTGTTCCTAAATCCTTCCTTCTACCCAGCACCTCAATCAAGAGCAATTGGTAGAAATTCTTCTCACACCTTTTCTGACTTTATCTAGCTTTCTCTATAATGAATTGGCAGACATGGGTGGGCTCAAGTTACAGCATTCACAGCCAAGGTGGCTTCCAGCATCCTCAGAGCAGCGAGTCATCAGCCAACATAGCCCCCATGTTTTGGGCAAGTGCCAGCTGCTTCTGACATGATAACACTTGGGAAGCTCTAGTGTTCCCGTCTTCAAAATCAAACCAAATAAACGTCCTTGTTACTCATCTATTTTCCTCCCTCCCTCCTTTAAAAAAAATTCCTAAACGGTTTCTTCTACTCTTCCAAGGACAGCATCATCTCCTCTAGTGTAGGCCCAAGTTTCACAAGTCCTTTGGCCTCCTTCAGAGTGAGGCCATCCTGTATCTGAAAGCACAGATTTAAAGACAACCTTAAGTAGCCACTGGAGTCCTTGTGTGTATGATCTCTGGAGATGTTCCCTTTGGATGAACATCTTACTTCCCTGTCGTCTATGTAGTTACTGGTAACTTTCACAGGACCTGTCTGTAGCAGACTTTCTTCTGGGCTACCAACCAGCTCCCAAATCATGACATGGAAACTTATTAGTTATGAACGGTTGGCCTTATCTTATGCTTGTTTCTTGCTAGCGCTTATAACTTAACCTACTTCTCTTCATCTACATTTTGCCCAGGGCTTTTTACCTTTCTTTCCTTCTGTAGGTCCTACTACTACATGTCTAGCTGGTTGGCAACTGCCTGACTGGCTGACCCTGGTGTTTCCCTCTCTTTCTCCCCCAACCTAGACTCTTCCTCCAACTTATTCTTTCTGCCCACCAACCCTGCCTATCTCCTACTGTCTAGCTATTGGCTGTTTAGCTTTTTATTAGACCAATCAGGTGCCTTAGGCAGGCAAGGCAAAATAGCAACACATCTTTACATAGTTAAACAAATGCAGCATAAACAAATGTCACAAATGCAACATAAACAAATGCAACACACACATTTACATAGCTAAGGTAATATTCCACAACACCCGCCCTTGCCACCCTTCTAGGTCCACCTTTCCTGCAGCTGTTAGGTTGCTGCTCCATTGCATATTGTCAACATTCATGCAGTTATTAACCACTACATATTCTCCTTGAGCTTGTTATGGTTCTTTCCTTGTCTCTTTGAAATGCGTTTAATCTGTTGTAGCCACACCATCCTGTGTTTAACTGCCACGAAATCAGTTAGCACAAGGCAAATTAAGGAAGTAGCATCAGTGAAAATGGCTGAATAGAAAACCATGGAAGCTTGTGTCTCCTCGAAAGCAGTAAACAGACTGGTGAACAGTACCAAAACCAATTGCATTGAGATTCTGGAAATGAATCAAAGGTATGTCACAACCAATTGACCACTTAGAGAAAAACAAAGAAGATTCTCGATCTTGACAATAGAGGTGCATGGTGTTTTCATTTATCCCCAATATCATGTTGCAACTTGGTGACAACATTGAAGACATCAGTTCAAACCCCCAGTACAGGTTTCTAATGTTTAAGAGAAGATCAAAAAACAGTTCTTGGACTCAAAGACTTGTTATTTGCTTTGATATTGTGGAGGTTTGAACATATTTGGTCCCCATAAGGTCATAGGGAGTGCACTATTAGGAGGTGTGACCTTCTTGGAGGAAGTGTGGTCTTGTTGGAGGAGGCCTTTAATCCAGACCTTGAGGCCGGAGGGCACCCCTTTAACCTGGGCTACACCTTCTGTGGAAAGTGTGTCACTGTGGAGGCAGGCTTTGAGGTCTTTTTCTCAAGCTTGACTCAGTGTGACAGTCGGTCCACTTCCTGTTGCCTGCAAGATGTAGGACTCTCAGCTCCAGCACCACATCTGCCCGCATACCGCCATGTTCCCATCACAATGGCTTGAACCTCTGAAACTGTAAGGGAGTCACTCTCAATTAAATGTTTCCTTTGCCGTGTCCTGGTGTCTCTTCACAGCAACAGCAAAGCTTGCCTTTTTGTCACCAAGTGAGGAGTTTTGTGTCTCCTGAGGTGGCATTTGTTCAAAGCATTTCTAAGCAAATGTATTAACCCCTATTGCCCAGTGCAAGAGATAACAGTGACAGACGAAAAAGTGGAGAAGAAACGCTAGAGACTGATAACTCTGCAAACTTCCACATTCCAGTCCTGGGTGAATCTGCCTTGATTTCTGGGGGCTGGAGGGTGACCTGGGAGCTGCTTTGCCCAGAGGAAATCTGGTCTTTGACTCTTTAACTCGGCTTGATCTGGCTTACTGCATCATTGGTGAAGAAACCTAATATCAGAATACAGAAAACCTGTTAGTATGGAATTGTACTTGTCTAACTAAGGCAAGTCTTAGGGGGAGGGCAGAAAGAAAAATTCCCTAATGATAATTTTCTACAAACTGATATACAAATTGAATGACACTCCTAACAAACATTTTAAAGTTTTACTGTAGAAAAACTGGCTTTGAAATCCCAGAGATCTACATGCTCTGTCCCCTTAGGACTGGGATCCAAGGTGCGCATCATGGTGCCTGGCTTCATACAGGTGAAAGCGATGGAAGCACATATGCTTTTCTAGCTTTAGAGTGGATCACAAGTTTACAGCAATGGCGGGAATGTGGGGTTGGCACTATCTCAGACAGAGGAACCAAGGAGAAGCAAGAGTTCGGGAACAAACTCGTGTACCCATGCTCAATGACTCCTTGACAAGAGTGGCAGGACCGCACAATGGGGGCAGAATCCATTTCCTCAGCAAATGCTGATGAGTCAATTAGACATTCACAAGCAAAAGAATGAAACCACATCGTTACCTCACATCTGATACAAATACTAACTCAATGAGTCAAAGACCCACTCTGAAGACTAAAACAGAGACATTCTTAGAACCCAACTCAGGGCAACTCTAGCTAATCTTTGGATTTGGCAATAGATTTTTATTTTAGATATGAAACCAAAAATACAATCATCAAATAGAAAAATGAATAAATCAGACTTCATCAAATGAAAAAGTTTTGCACACACAGCCCCCAAAACCAAGAATGTGGAAAACATCATAGAACGCATCAAAATATTTTCAAACCACTTATCTTACAGAAGTCAGTTTTTCAGATACATGAGCGCACTTTAACATCTGTGAGATGAATAACCAAACCACACTGGCAAATGACTCAAATAGACACTTTCCCAAAGAAGACATAAAAATGATGAAGAAGCCCTTGACAAGATGCTCAGAATCCTCAGTCAATAAGGACATGTAACACAAACACAGTGGGACAATAGTTCCGCCTTCTGAGATGCCTACCACGACAATACATGCAATTGATAGTGTGGGTGAGGAGATGGGAAACTAATAATCTTCACATGTTGGGAAAGATATGTAAAATCCCACAGATACAGTGGAAAGAAGATTGGCTTACATGATACTAGAAGCCAGTAGTTGGATGTCTCATCCATTCTGATATGGCCCCAAAGACCTGGTCTATGTTGAAGGCCAAAGGAGCTGGTTCTAATCGCAATCAAAAAACACAGCAGTGACAGCAACAGGATGGATGAACTTGCCAGCGTGAGTGAAGACGAGCAGAGAAACAAAAACCAAAATGTCTGTGTTTCCATCTCCCTTTTGTCTGAATTGCCACCAGAAGGTGCCATCAACACTTACAGCAGGTCCGCTTCAAACAATTTGATGAAAAGGAGCCTTGGCTGGGGTGCCCAGCAGCTTGCCTTTCTGTTGACTCTAGAGCCAGTCAAGTGGACAGTCGAGATTAACCATTGTAATAGTTATCAATATAAGTCGTGTGTGATAGAAAGATGATACCAAAGTGAGGGAGCAGTTGGGCTGACCCAGAGGGCAGGATCCTGATAAGTGGGTACAATCTGAACAGCTAGGCAGTAGGGTTTGAGCAGGAATTCTATGGCGGGAGATCTAGTACACAAGGGAGGGATTATTCCAGAACACTGAGACGTGCTATGTTAGATCCCTTTGAAGGCTAACATGGAACAGATGAAAGGTTCAAATTAAGCTAAGACAACCAATAATATCAGTAAACAGGGAGCCTTTCCCGCCCTGAGACTCGAAAAAGTCATCGTCTAGTATTATTCATTTTCCCTTCAAGGCATCTCTATGTGACCTGTCGCTGCCATCTAAACTAAGATGTATCCTACTACATTGTGTCTTTTGTTTTTGTTTTTTTTTTTTTTTTTTTTTAAAGAAACAAGGCCTTAGTTACGAGCCTGCCCTTGTGGTGTCTGGTTCTGTTCAGAAGCTGTCTCCAACAGGTAGTTGTTTTCTTTTCTTCCACCCTACTGCTTCCAGTAACATCCTTCAGGGACCATGTGAAACAATTCCACTTCTCCCTCTGTTTATATTCTGAGGATGCTTATGGAGTTTCCACATTCCCTCTGCTTTGAGCCCAGCCAAGGTATACATGCTTAATACCTTTAATCTCTCCCCCTAAGTCACTCCCTCTGGTCCCTTAATCATCTTAATTGCTCCTCTCCGAAAGGCAGCCAGCTCATTATGTGTATCTTCCTTGGGAGGCGATGAGGAACATAGTATTCCCCTTGTGGTCTCGCTAGGCTCATATATTACCTCCCAGTTTCATCATCCATGGCTGGACATGTGTAGCCCCACCCCACTGCTGTCCCCCTCCCTAAAGTGCACCCGGGCCTCTGCAAATCCCTTATTTTACCAGGTCATCCCTGCATTTCCAGGTGGCCTGCTCCGAAGAAGCTTGGAACCTATGCTGGCCACAGGCAGTTCCCATCCCTGGGGGGAGGGGGAGCCACTTACTGAAGAAGGTGGCTCAGGACCAGCCTGAGTGTCTGGAGAATTGCAACTAAGCTTGTGTAAGTCAACCTTGGGAGGGGAGAGGCTGCAGGGGACGGGCATAAGTGCCATGGCCTGCTGGGCTGTGCAAGCATTCAGGACACAACTCCAGGGCTATATCTCTGCTTCTAATTATCCTGTGTATCACCCCTCTAACTCTGCTCCTTACCTAAGTGTTTTCATAGCTCTCAACCGGTACTGCGTAGCTTTATGAGGATAAATGTGAAACCAAACAAATGATAAATATCCTGTTTCAAGATGTGTTATCACCCTGTGGATGGAAAGCCCCAGAAGTCTGAGACTTTGAAAGCGCTGGTCGTTTTTTTTTTTTTTTTTTTTTTTTCTTTTTAAAGCTTTGAAAAGGAACACACACACACACAACTTTCCCATTCTAAGGCATAGTGGCAGAGGTCAAACTGCCTTTGAGAAAGCCAAATGTTCGGGTTTCCACAGAAGGGTGACTTGGAAACCCACGTGAAGCTTCCATGGGTGCCTGAGAGAAAATAGCACTCCTGGACGTGGGGCTCTGAAGAAGACATGGTTCACAACCATCCTCTAACTCCAGCTGCAGGGGATCTGACGTCTGGACCACATAGTGCAGAGAGAGAGAGAGAGACAGACAGACAGACAGACACACAGACAATAAGCAAATCTAAATAAACATTTTTAAAACGAGCTTTAAAGAAATTTCAGGAGGTTGTTCCCATGGTGAGGGGTAGAATTGACAGGTGCAGAAGAAAGGGGGGGAGGGAGAGAGAGAGGGAGGGAGGGAGAAAGAGAGGGAGGAGAGAAGCCAAGTGGTAAGAGGCCTCATGCCTGCTATACAGGAATCTTGTATAGCCGGGCTCTGCTCCGCTTTTTATTGAAGCCTTAAGAAGCCTCAGCCTGATGGCTTGGTAGAGGCAAGACCACAGGGCAGGAAAGTCCTGCCAGGGTTCTTAAGGACTGTGCCGTGGGTGAAGCACCTCGTTCCTCCCGACCCCCCAGGCCCAGCCCTTCACTCACGCCTACACTTCGGCACAGGAAAACTACAGTACAAATAGTTTTCTTCTAGAGGAAGAGAATCGTGGGGGTGAGAGCGGGAGGAGTTGGAGGTAGAGAGAAGAAGGAGCTGCAGAGAGAACCTGTAGGAAGAGCAAGAGGGACCTAAGTCCATCTGCCCGTCGTCCCCCCACCCTCTCTCCCGCGCTTGCTTTCACCTTCCAGCCCCTACAACATGGATCCTCCCTGCAGTAGGCTGAACTTGTGTGGAAGACTAGTCGACCTGTTGCTGCCTCCTCTCCTGTCCCCTGGGTTCTTGGAAAGGACCTCGAGAGCGTTTAGGGGTCCTAAGTCCCTGCTCTTCCTCAGCCACACATTCTTCAGTGCCAAGTTGCCAGAGAGGACTGAGAACTCCCAGTTCGATTTGAGCATCAGATAAATATGGGTAATTTTGAGGACGAGTCTTCGTATGTCCCATTGATAGTCCTGTTCGCCACTTTTTGTTTGTATTGTTAAATCTAAGCCCTTTTAATTCAATATTTTTTACTTCATTTCTGTCCAGCCAGGGACCCTTTAAAACAGGAAAGGATAAAGTTCCCACGTTAGGGAGAACAGCCACATGGTCCAGTCTCCTGTTTGGTCTCCTCCAAACTTGGTGCATGTTCAGCTACAGGAGAAATCCTCGAGTGATTTGGGGGAAGCCTAATGGGAGAAGGGGAGTGCAATGATTTCAGATCACCTAAGCCAGCCATTGGAATTACCAGCATGAGGTGGAGCAACAACGCTCTCCTCTCCTGAAGGCATTTACAAGGCAAGCTGAGAACACAAGAGTTAAAAAGTAATCTCCTGTTGTAAGCAGTGTTTCTTAAGTGGGGTTTACATTTGGGATTAATAGTAAACTCCTTAGGCCTTACTGACAGAAGAAATCAGTTGCCCAAATAAACAATGTTTTGATCAGGACTAGGGACCAAACTGTGTCTTCCTAGCAAGGAGCGTTTCCCAACTGTGAAGTCATTTGTAATGTGCTGGGAAGACGATTTCAAAAAAATGGATATCTTAGATACCATAAAAGGAAAAACATTTCTCCCCTTTGAAGTAATAAATACCATTTGTAGCAGAACTCCTTCAGTGTGCGTTTCTGAATTATTTCCTGATAATGCTAGGCTTATGGTGGCTGTGGTGCCTACTGCCTAGTAAGGAAGAGTCTCATGGAACAATGTGGGTGTTGGCCTCACTGCGCTCTGAACGTTACACATTCTTCTTGGTACATAAAAACCAAGAATACCTCCCACTGATTGGGTTATTGTAGACTTCATGGGACGGACTTTCAGGCAAAGCGGAAGAGCCCTCAGATAGTGGGACTGTGCCACACTGTCTCTTGTTGGCCACTGCTCCTTAGCTTCTCCTGTGGAAGCTGCAGAAGAGGTTGAACCTTCTCCCCAGCACTTCGAATAAAAATGTGGCTATCCTAAGAAGCAGACACCAGGCTGTCTTCCCAGGTCTCAAGTCTTCAGGAAACCATCCCTCAGATAGGCACCCACAACACAGCCTTTGAAAATGGCATTCCACACTTGGAACCCTTTCTCACCTGGCATATCCTCTTTCTCTGTGCCCCTTTTCTAAGCCCCAGACCTATGGGCTGAGACCTGCCACTCCCGCGGTCACCTGGAGAATGACCTATTGGCACTACTAATGGGCAGACACTGCTAACAGACGGGGAGCCTCTCGGCTCATCTTCACACCTACGCATGGTCTTTATACTGTGGGTCCCCCAAATTGTACACAACAAAATCAGATGAACAGCAAGGGAACTGAGGTCCCCCTGTAAGTAAATACTAGCTCTGAGGTAAGATCGTTTGTACAGGAGAAGGCAGAGGGTGCGGTTCCGTTTCCTTCCTGCTTGCTGCCTAGAGTGCCGATTATAATACTTACCTTTCAGGATTGTTCCGCAGGATAAATGAGGGAGGCGGTGAAAGTTTCCAGAACTGTCTAGTGCTCAGTAGGAAATCAGACCACACTTGGGGAAGACAGGCAAGGACAGACACCTCACAGAGGAACGCTTGATATGACTAATGCCCAGCAGCTGGAAATAAAGTTGGAAGGGCAAAGAGACCAAGTATATTCAGGATTTGAAAACCTAAGGAGAGGGACTTGTGGAAGGGCATTAACTGCTTTGACAAAAGGCATTGCTCTTTTCGAGTTTAAAAGTAAAAATACTTAGGAGTATTTTGTAGGGGCAGGAGAACCAGGAAGGTAAAAAGATAAAAATAAAATGATCCCTCCTCCCTAAGACAATGACATGCAATCTTTTTTGTGTTACCTAACTTGAATTCTATGTATTATGCAATATATATGATCCAACTTCATGAAATACAGTGCTCATATATGTGTAATATAACTTAGAATGTTTGTTACAATTATATTGTATGGTATGCCCTTCCTTTTCACTTCTTTGGAGAGCATTCTTTATCACTAAGCAATGAAAGGAAAAGTTAGAGACAATAGCCTATGGACAAGTGGAAGTACCGTACCATTTCCCCATCATTGCCTATTGAAGTTTCAGGCATCCCCTGTCAGAAGAGATACTGTGATAAATATCCTCATAGAGGAAACTTTCACTGCGTCTGCAAACCTTATTTTCTTCAGATGAGTTCCTGAAGGTGCAGACACTTTGCCAAAGAGTCTGTCCTTTAAGGTCTTGATTCATGTCACCAAATGTTTCCCAGACCGGTTGTATTTACGTATTAGGGGGGAAAAGTATATTTACACATATGTGGATGCAATAACAATTCCAGAAAAATAGGTCATTAATTTGAAAGAGAGCAGGAAGGAGTATATAGGAGGATTTAGAGGGAAGACATGGAGGGAGAAAATGATATAATTGCACAATAATATCAAAATTAAAAGAAATCATAAGAATAAAAAAGATTCTAGAGAAATTAACCAAATGTACCTAAGATATTATATTTTAATATTGGCACTAGTGTTGTTTTAAGTGCCCTTGTGAGTAGAGGCTATAATAGTAAAGAGTCTGAACTCTGAACATTACAGCAGAGAGTATAGTTCAACAACACTAACAGAGTACTAGCATATGCGATGTCTCTTTAAGAGGGGATGCTGCACGGTTAGCCCTTGTCCATCCTACTTGTTGATCCTTTTTCCAATGTGCCATTTGACTGTTAAATGTATTTTTAATTACACAATTAGGGGCTGGATTGATGTCTCAACAGCTAGGAGCACTAGTTGTTATCCCAGCACTACTTGTTATCCTCAAGACAGTTTACAACTTTGTAACTCTAGTTCTAAGGGATCTGATGCCCTTCTCTGGCCTCCATGGGCAGCAGGCACACACACTAACACTCAGATACATACAAAACAAAAACAAATACGTGTACTTAAAAATGTACCAGATTTGTCTTAAAGGTCACCATTGTTGTGTATCTATTGGTTGTGGCTCCAATTTTTAAGCTTCTCATGATTTTAATTCTGTTTTATTTAGAGTATAAATTCATCTTTGTTGACACTTGGAAAGAAATGTAATTCTTTGACCCTTTGTGATTTTTTAAAATTCTACTTTTCTTGGGGTTAGTATTGTCAACCTCATTTTGGTGAGGCTAACTGTATAAAATTTGCCTAGGAAATCACTTAGCCAAGGTTCAATTTTTTTTTTAGTATACTGGTTTTACTTTGCATGTAATTTTGTAATCATTTTTACAACTCTAATTTAATCTTAATTCCATTAAATGATCTTGCTTCTTATCATAGATCCTTGTATGTAACAATTTCTGTGATTTTTTTTTTCAGTTTTAAATTTGTTTTATCAGACAGCTGACATATGACTTAAAATAGTTCCTTTCGAATGACTATCTTATACAAAGCGCTCCACAATCATGAGCAAAAGGACAGACGACTGAAGGGTGTTAAACCCACGCACAGCCCAGAAAGGGTTCCTTTTAATGTGCTTGATAAAGGACAGCTTAGTGCTGTTTTGAGACGGGTCTGCGTGTGGAGTTCAGTCATCGTACAATGGACAGGCAGGGTATCACAGGCTGGCAATTCCTCCTGTCTCAGCATCCTGAGTGCTAGGGTTACTGCTGCACCCACCTCTGGTTTCCTTCAAATTCTGTATTGATTTCCTGATTATCACTTAGTAGAATACCAGATAATTACAGACTAGTGCTTTCTGTTCTGCAACAAATCCATTTTTATTCTTAAAAGATAATCGCCCATTTGTTCTCTCTTCTCCCTTTCTCCCTCCCCCCTTTTCTCCCTCCTTCCCTTCTAAATATTTTGGTGAAAATATAATGGCTCCCTTTATTGATTTAACTTGGACAAACACAAGAGTTTTTATCCGCAAATTTAAGTTTTCCAATTCAGGCATGTCTTTTCTAATATGTATGTGTCTGCGTGTTTGGGGTCTATTTTCAGGGACCTGAGTAATTTAGAGTTTAGAGCCCTTGTGATGACCACTAAGGCTTCCCTCTTTGTCTACTTTGTGTGTATCTAGAAGAGACTTTGGTACATGCCATAAAGATGAAGAATTTAGTTGATAGTCTTTTTCTTTTAAAATGAGTTCATTTTCTCAGAACCGAGAATACATAGCAGTGTGCTTCATTTGCCTCTTATTCTGCTTCCGGCTAGGTTATTTGTGCAGATTTTAGGCTGGGATGGGTATTTCATTTTTGCCATCACATTTTTCCAATTAAAGAATAAGCAATTTCAAGCAGTTTCTCTTGTACCTCACCCTGTTGCTACCCCTACTTCTTACTCTTATTTCACAGCATGTGGGTGTCCTTTATTGGCCATTCATATGATCATTCTTTTAATTCTAAGTCATCTGACTTAGCAAGAAACTCTGTCATTTGAATGTAATCTTTAAATTTTATGCTCATTTACTTTCAGAAATGTATTGTTAATTAGTAATTTGTACATATAAAAACACATATAAAGAATCCCATGAATTTTCTCATAATGTAACCAGTACCCAAAAGTCAAGAAAGAGAACGGTCCCAGCAACATGGAAATGCCTCTCATACCCTCTGCTGTCTAAGGTAAGTCCTATCCCAGCTGCTGTCATTGTCGTGGTCAATGGCTTTGCCTGGTTTATAACTGTGTGAGATAATATGGTCCTCTTCTCCCTTCCCCTCCCTCTTCCCTGCTCTTCTTCATTTGCTTCTTCTTTTTCTCCTCCTCCTCCTCCTCCTCTTCTTCTTCTTCTTCTCCTCCTCCTCCTTCCCCCACTTCTCATCCTTCTTCTACTTCCTCTCTTTTTCCTCTGTGATCATGAAACAGAAAGAGACAGATCCAGATCTGGTATTGGCCACCAGACTGGATGGTGTTTCCCTTATCCTATTCTCTTCTGAACTAAAGGGATTTCTCCCCTCAGGGTCATGGCTGGAATGAAGATGGGTGAGTATACTTTCTAATTCAGTCACTAAAAGTTTGAATTCTTAGGTCTTTCTCTCCCAACTCTCTGATTCCTGCATACTCAGAATTTATCGTACATAATTCCCAACACATATTGAGAATTAATTAGGACCCAGTCAATGTGTGAGACAGAGGGGAATCACTACAGCTTATAAGAGACATTTATTTTTCTCTCACATTAGAATTCAAAGACCAGGGCTGACTTGAAAGTTCTCCAAAATGTTCGTATAACCTAGGGTTTATCCATTTTTCTGCTTTTTGTGTGTAGACCATGGTCTGTGTCTTCAGGATGGAAAACAATAGAATGCTGAGCAGTTGAATGGACAAGGTGCCTAGGGAAGGGTGAAGGGGAAAGGAGACAATTGTTTTGTACCAGGACATGTGTCCTCTACTTACATTCCAACAATCATAAGAAATTAATTGTTCTACCTGTATGCGAAGGGGCATAGTAAAGAAACTGCCAAAATGGCCAGTTCATTATTAGGGGGAATGTTTTTATTGTTGGCATGGTCAGGGCTGGAGAAGCAGGGGGGCAGCAGAGAATGGTGGAGATGGCAAGAGATGTGGGGCAGTGAGAATAGCCAGGGTATAAAGAGAGTGGGGATCTGAGGTGGGTGTGGGAGCTTTGAAATGTCTAACAAATATGTGTGAATGGGGCCTGAGAAAGCTGGAGGCCAGCATGGGCTTTGACATGCAACCATAGTTACAGGTCAGTAGAGAGCCAGATGAGGAACCCATTTCACAAGTTCCTGAGGAATGCTGGAGTTGAAGGGAGGTTGCCGGGCTAGCTTAGACCCGAAATAATCACAGAGAAACTGTGTTAATTAAATCACTGCTTGGCCCATTAGCTCTAACTTCTTGTTGGCTAACTTTTAACATCTTAATTTAACCCATTTCCATTAATCTGTGTATCCCCACATGGCAGTGGCTTACCAGCAAAGTTTCAGCATGTCTGACTCTGGCTGCGGTTCCATGGCTTCTCTCTGACTCCACCCTTCTTTCTCCCAGCATTCAGCTTAGCTTTTCCTGCATACCTAAGTTCTGCCTTGCTATAGGTCCAAAGCACTTTCTTTATTCATTAACCAATAAAAGCAATACATAGACAGAAGGACCTCCCACACCATGCTGGCTTTTATCTACCTGCCACAGATACTTCTATAGTCCAGCTTGAGTTCATTTCTGGACATATATACTATCTGAGACCTAACATTCTAGCCTCTTATTGATGATAAGGGTGATGTAGTCTCTCTTTTCTGTAACTGCTTCAAAGTTGAGTGGGGTCTTTGTAGGGCCCAGAGAGGCTGGAATATTCCTCAGAGTCCAGGATGAGGAGGGGATTTAGGCAACGGCAGGAGACTTGGGAAATTCTGTCAGAAGAACCCGGTTTCATGACTGAATCTGAAGAGACAGGGGGTGGTTGGTCACATTGGCTGGACTGATTTATATTGGTTTTGAGCATGTCCAGGGCTCATTGATTCTGCGGGACCCCCCGGGGTTAGTGAGGTGAACCCAGCTGCAGAGCAGAACCACAGTTGATTCTGGATGATGTCTGTCAGCTGGGTAGAAGTCTGCTGGGACAGACACAGACTAGGGACAGAAGTTAAGGAGCTGAGGGAGCCCTTTATCTTGGGTGTACCCTTGAGACTTGCAGGCCTGTCTTGTGGTGCTGGTGGTTGGGGGCATGGAAAGGAATCCCCAGACCAGGGGAAGTAAAGAGCTCCCCCCTCAGTGTTAGGCAGTGTGTGGGGAAGCTTAAGCTGTTGGCTGACAGGAGCATTCATCAGGGATCCTGGAGTCCATTTAACCTGTGACAGATGAATCCAAGCTGTGACTCCCTGACTTGACATGAACTTTTTTTAAAGTTTACAAAAAGGGATAAAAGTGTTAGGTGTAGGGACGTGACTACTGTCTGCACTGAGATCTTCCTTATAGAAACCGCAGTGAACTGGTGTCTGTGAACAGCTGGAACAGACTCACGCCTTTGAGCCATAGCAAAACAAAGCCTGAAAAGTCATTAACATAACAGAAGCATAAACAGTCATTTGCAATAAGACAAAAATTTCTTGGCAGGAAAGAGAGCAAAGGGGAAGAAGAGTTGGAGGACCCAAAAGTTGGCTCTGGGTTAAAAGCATGCGCACTTTTTCCTCTGCCTAGAGGGCTGCGTATACATACATGAAAACAACCAAAGGGAATTTAAAACTTCGGAACCTCTGACTAAAAAGTTTGAGCTTATGACTATGATAATAGTAGCCAGTGCTTTACCAAGGCTAGATTAATAGCTTATCAGAACTCTATTGATTAATATGTTACAAGTCTGAACTTTGAATTTAACATCATATATAATCTTGACTTTCATTTTCCTCACACCTTAAATCACTTTCTCAGACCTGTACAACTTTTATAAACCTAAAACTTTTTTTTTTTAATCTGAAAACACCCAATCATTCACCAAACCAAACATGTCTCTTATTTTGGGTTATTGAGCAGACATTTTTACAATGAAGGAATAGTAACAGCAGCATGGCAGTTTGTGTTTGTTTTCACATAGAAACCTGTCTGTGAGTTTGTCTTTCTCAGCGTGAAGCCTGTCAGCAAGGTAAAAACCTCTAGGAAAAGGAAGGCCTGATTTTTACATATGAAACCAATCCAGGCTGGTAAGTAATTGCGTCTCAGTTTCAAAGCCATTTCATTTTAAGAGACTCAAGTCATTCAGACTTTAAAGTTTTAAATTTTGTGTCTTTAGCAAGTAACATCTCCACCTTTTGCACCCAAAGTGACTGTAAACCCAGAATGTTTTAGTTATGAATGCACTGGCCAGGCAGCGCAGCCTAGGTGGGAGGGGCTGACTGAGGTCTGCTCGCTGCCACTGAACTGTCTGATAAAGCTAGGGCTTGCCACCAGAGAGATCAGAGAAGTATAAATGTGAGCTAGAAGTATAAGCTATGTGGAATCTCTATCAATTAAAATAACAGAGACTTATGATGGCATGGTGGCACATACCTTTAATTCCAGGACTCAGGGAGGCAGAGGCAGTAGGATCTTCATAAGTTCGAAGCCAGGTTGGTCAACAGAGTGAGTTCTAGGACTGCCAGAGATATTACACAGGTAAACCCTGTCATGAAAATCAATCAATCAATCAATCAATCAATCAATCAGAGAAACTTACCCACTACCTGGACAGTCAGTCTGTGTTCCTCCATGGTGATTAGATGATTTTGTTGTCTGCTGAGGTTGTCAGACTTCAGCCACCATATAGGGCAGCATTCAGACCAAAAAGATCTGCGAGATTTTTCTGTCGAGGAGGAACCTGGGAGACTGGCCCACCTCTTGGTAAGACAGTGTGGGGCCGCCACCCAAGCAGTGTCCAAAGTCTGGGCAGGGCCCTAGTGGCAGGCAAGGCCTGGGCAGTTCTTTGCCCAGTAATCCAGTGTCATGGCACTCAAAGAAGCTCCAGGTGGAGTCCATTGCTGTCCATCTTTCTTGGGACAGCGCCAGCTGCTGCCACCAGAGTCAGTGTTTCTGTCTCTCAGGGGAAGCCTTTTTCATTCAATACCTCAAATGCCATATTCGGCAGACAGATATCTCTGAGGGTTTTCATGTCTATCTTCTAATCTATTATGAATATCTGATCTTAATCCAACATTACTTGTCTTTAGTTACTTGCTTCAGGCTTAACCTTGACAACGTACACAGAAGGCTAAAGGTTGCACCTGTAAATTAATTGCACTCGTACTTAGCCTGACAACAAGCATCATTCTGAGCACATTAAAGAATTTGATCATTTGTACTGGGTAGTGGTGGCACATGCCCTTAATCCCAGCACTTGGGAGGCAGAGGCAGGTGGATCTCTGTGAGTTCAAGGCCAACCTGGTCTACAGAGCTAGTTCCAGGACAACTAGAGCTGTTACACAGAGAAATCCTGTCTCGAAAAATAGAAACAAGAATTCGATCATTTATAAGGAGACTGACCATTAATTATCTCTCTCTCTGTTTTGTTTTGTTTTTTGTTTTTTGTTTTTTTTTTTTTTTGGTTTCTCGGTCCTGGAACTTGCTCTTGTAGACCAGGCTGGCTGCAAACTCACAAAGATCTGCCTGCCTCTGCCTCCCAAGTGCTGGGATTAAAGGCACGTGCCACCACCGCCCGGCCTAATTTTTTTTTTGGGGGGGGCGGTGGGTCTTAATTATCTTTAACAATTTGCAAGTTAGTAACTTTTATAAAACTGAGGTTTTACAGTTTTATCACTATCAAGTTTGGGCCTTAAAATTTTGACTTGAAGATCCTTTAGCATCAAAAATAAAACTTTAAATTATGTAGCTCACAAAGAAACTGAGAACCTTATTTTTCTGATCCTTTCATAGTGCACCTTTATAGAATATCACAATTTTTTTGTTTCCAAACAGCTAAAACTTAACAAAGTTATAAAAGACAAAAAGGCTAGACATACATCTTTAAATTAGTTTTTGTTAGCTTGAACAGATCTAAGGAATTCATATACCTTATTTATCAAATATATGTTGTTCCTTTTCTAAAATTTTGCAGAAGCCTGGTGTTGAATACAGTAAAGCAAAAATGGGCAGACACATATCTCTAAGTCAGTTTTTGTTAACTTGAGAAGACCTCTACAACCTTAGGAATTTATCAATCTTTTTGTTTGCTTGCTTTTGTTTTTTCAAGACAGGGTTTCTTTGTGTAGATTTGGCTGTCATAGAACTTGCTCTGTAGACCAAGTTGGCCAAGAAATCACAGAGATCTGCCCGCCTCTGTCTCCTTAGTGCTGGGGTTAAAGGTGTGCACTACCATTGTCTGGTTAGGACTTTATAAATATTAATCAGCAAATGTATGTTGTTAGTAAGTCATATTTCCATAAACAAGAATTGAACCCACGTTACATATAAGCATATTGTAGCAACTTAAGATTACCTATTATAGAGTTTTTTTTAACTATCAACCCTTCTGTTAGAACTTTTTGTTACAGATTTTGCAGATCTTTTAAACCACACCCAGTGAATTTACAAATCCTGAGATACAGAAAGTTTATACAATGGTCTTACGAATTCTGAGATAAAAGAAAGTTTATATTTTAGCAACGGTTCTTAGAGATTATGAGGGGGTATTTAGAGAATTAAACATTTGCGATTATACTTTGTCATTTTTAAAGTCAGTAAAACAAACCTAGAAGAGGAGTGTGAGATAAACTGGAGTAATCCCTACTGGGAATGGTTTACTTTTCAGCTGGTCTTGAGTATGCAGTGTCTTTTCCTGGGCTCTTCTGTTTTGCTCTCTCTTCCCTGTCACCATCAGGTGCCCTGCCTGACTCAGAGCAGATTCTTTGGAGGAAACTGTTAAACAGGCTTGAGCCTGGTGAGGGAAGGCCACTTCCCAGCTCCAGAATCTGCCTTTTTCATAAAGTAGAATAACATGTGATGATTTTTAATATTATCCATATCCAAAAGACATTTGAATCTCTATAAAACTAAATTTAGTGATCAGAGGGAGAGACTAGAGTGAGGAGAGAACGAAGGAGGCTCGTAGATAAGACAAGAACAGGAAATAAAGAAGGCTTAGAGGTCTCTGAGTTCCGAGAGTGGAGAACAGAGAGAGCTTAGGGATAAGAGAGTCCAGGATCATTTGTCTGTGCCGTGGCTGAAGTTGTTACAGTCTGTGAGAATTTGGAAATCAAGTGTGCCCTTTTTCTGGTCCTTGAGACTGATTGTCTAGTTTCTACAGAGGCCAAGCTATTCGCAGTAAGACAACAGTATTTTAATGGAGTCTCTGAGTCTGAGGAGGAAAGAGATTGGAGAAAGGAGGTGAGTAGTCTAGTCAGAGCCCATGGAGTTCAGGCTCCAGTGGGCAAGCAAGGGAGACAGAGGAGTCCCTGGAGTGGGGTGAGAAGCAACTAGGAAGCAAGCCAGGAACAGAGCAAGGGTGAGATGGGAGAGATTTAGAAGGGTCACACACAGCAATTCCAACAGAGGGAAGATTCCAGTAATGTCAAGGGAGACAGAAAAAGCTCCAGGAGAGAGCTGAGGGAAGGTTGGGGAAGATTGTAAATATAATCTGGTGACTTTCTGTTCTAAGAAGCCATCATCCACCTAAATGCTCTAACTGTAGAATGCCGGGTTAGCCATGAGAGGGCAAGATAGCGTCTGTGCCACACCAGTAGCAGAGGTCCCTGTTTCCATCCTGCATCATGGCAGGAATGATCTACATAGCCATTTTCTTAAATTCCCCATCCTGTTACATCAAGGTGTCATGCTATAACATGACGTAGGTCGCGAGAGGACATAGAAGAAGCCTTATGAGGACATAAGGTAGGACCGCAGTGTGCTAATCCAAAAAGTAGAAACAGATGGTACAATGAGAACAGCCCACCTTTTAAAGGCATATATGTGAATGTTTGGCCATGAGGAGGAAGTGGAAAGAAATAGCAGTCTCTTCATTTTATTCCATTTTAATTAGGGAAAATATGTCAGTCTTTCATAGAGCTTCTCAATTCAATCTCACATGTTTTCTCTTCTGTAGAATTCCTTCCCGTATTTTAGAAAGATGCTTTTTATATTTTTTGTTAATTGATGTTTTGGCCCACAGAAGAGAATGTCTTCCCGTATTTTAGAAAGTTGCTTTTATATTTTTTGTTAATTGATGTTTTAGCCCATAGAAGGAATTACACTAGAAATTGTTAATCAAGCCTCTAGGTAATTAATTAATCTTTAACCAGAAGTTGGGGGGGGGGCTTAGAGTCATGCTTTAAAAGGATGAGTTTGAGGAGTATGTTTGGAGGCATACTGAACTTGAGACCATGAGACCAAGAGACCATGAGCATACTCAGAGTCTGGAGACATTAGGAATGGCCTGGGCAGCATTATCTGCAAAGTAGTTTACCCAAAGGAAACACTGAGTGTGTGTACAATGTTGGACATGGTAGGTGAAAGGGAGAGAAACTAATCTACTTCCATGAGTTTTGTTCTGGGAGATTGAAATAATGCTATTACCACTGCAGGAACAAGAAACAAAAGGGAGGAAATATGACTTACATAAAAATTTTAATTTGGAATGGGGTGAATTGAAGAGAAGAATTATCGATTTGTGGAAGAAAACTGGAGTTTTACTCAACAACCACATAATTTTACTCCTGGCTTGCTCCCTCTAAAGTAGGTCCTAGAGCACTAACCCAGCAAATCTCTTTCTCTCCATCTCCTCGACTGATAGGATCCCGTGCAGAAGGTCTGGATTAGTTGCACCTGTGACATTTAATTGCAGAACGGAGTGATAGGCATATGGAAGACGCAAGGTGTGAGCTAGACTCAGTGATGATATCCTCAGAGGAATGGTGTGGCAGGAGATGAATAGGGGAATTATGGGATGGCGTTAAGTCAGTAGATATAGAAAGGGAAGCTAAAGCCTGTAGTGGTATTGTGGGGGGGGGGATGACAATCCATGGAATCCATGGGGGGTTCTGTAGATGTGTTATCTTCACTGGAGGCAAGAAGACTTAGAGAACATAAACAAATCTTTAAGATGAGAAGATTGTCCACAGTAGACTAAGAGGCTACAGCAATGGAGTGAAGCTGAAAAGAATAATAGAGCCAGGATAGGTTGAAATCCTGGAAGTCTTCAAATGAAGGTGATGGATGGGAAATTAGAGTCCACTGGAACGGAACGGCCATGGACCATGAAGACAATCAAATCATTAGACAATGGCTTATCTAATCCGGATGTCAGCTGTGAACACTCTGTCTTTTGAGTGTCATATAAAAGCAGTTCACTCTCTTCCTCTTTGTAGAGCAGAAAGCTTAGCACTCCTCTCAAGATACCGGGGCTTCTGAAGAGTCCTATTTTTGTTATCATTGCCCCCCTCTCTCATTTCGTGACTCTTCTGAACCCTCAATCTGTCTCACGCCTTGGATTTTACTTACCCTGGCTATTTTCCTCCACCCTTCTTACCCCACATTTAATTAAGCATGTGCTGAAGGTTCACAATTGAAGATATGAATAGGGGAGAGTACTTCATCATAGCTAACATGCCTAGGAGATACTTCAAAATGGAATGTTAAAATCACCATTCTTCCCAGGTCATTATTTTATCATTTATTTATTGTATCTTGTTTGATTCAGACATTCTCCATTCATCTCCCTCTCAATCTCACATCCATGACCATGGAATCCTTGCTGGTTACTTTTCCATTTTGACTTCTGGAGTCTTAGCTAAACCCAGTGGATTTTCCCCATCGAACATAACTTGTTAAGATCATGTTCCCAATTAAGTGCAGGGCTGAGGCGAGTGATGAAGGAATTGTTTAAGAGAAGGAACTAAGTTACTTCAGGAAGGTAAGTTCTTAGATAAGGTTTTTAAAGAAATTCTGAGGCAAATTGCTTATATAGCCATTAAAACGTTGAACATTTATTATAATTTCTCAGGTGCCAAATTAATGAGGTAATGCTTCATCTGCATTTAGATGCTCATCTCCTGAAAACAAAATGGCCGGAGCAATGCTTTCATCTTCCCGTCATGCCTCTCTTCCCAGTCTGATCCGATATGTTACTTTAGGTCAAATTTTTGCTCAAAGAGAGACTCTTGATTCAGGAGTGAAGATGGTAATTTGAAAACCCTTGATGGCACTCAGAAGCTAGCTGAGTTGTCTTCACTTTCTGGTTCCACTATTAAAGGGATGCCTGACTGAATCAAGAGCCAAATCCCAAGGGCTTTTATTAATTTATCAACTACTTCATAGCTTGCTGTGAGGATGAATCATAGTAATAAATGCAAGCTGCTTAGATCAGTGCCTTGCAGAGTAAGTGTGATTTAAATATTTGGCAGGACTTTACTATTACTTTTATATTACTGGTTTCTCAAGATGGAGTCTCACTATGTAGTCTTGTCTAGCCTGGCTCTCTCTATGTAGACCAGATTGACCTTGAATTATTAGAGATCTTCTTGCCTCTGCCTCTAAAGTGCTGGGATTAAAGGCATATACCACCATGCCCAACTTGTTATTTCTTTTAGTATTATGACCCTGAACAAGTAACTTAGCCCCTGAACTTGATCATTCTCATCTGTAAGATAAAGACTATCTCAATTTCACAGAGATACTGCCAGAATTGAAGTAGTGTACCCAGTCCCATACACATAAAGTGTATTCAACAGCATTCTCTGTCCTTTAATGTGCTAGGGAACCAAGATACCATCATTATTAGACAATTTACCTTCTCCCAAGAAGCTCATAATTTATTGAGGGAAACAGACAAATGAGCACAAATTATGGTTTCAATAATACCTATGAGCAAGGTAGGCAATGTGCATTTCTGCTTAAGTGGCAACAGCGAGTGAACAGGAGAAACTGTTGAGAAAATACCCTAAGTCCTAGAGGAGGTAAGATTTGCCTTAGATCAAAGAGTGGACAAGAAAGCAGGAAGTCATTTGTAGCTAGCCAACTGGACAGGGTTAGCAGCGGGCTAGATCAGGGAGCTTTGGCTAGCCTGGAGAGGGAAACACATGATGAGGACACATGTCCTCTTCAGAGACAAGCTCATACAACCCTTACTGGCCCTGGGATCTTCCTCGATCAGTTCTTCTCTGTCTAGTATCTTGCTCATTTCCTTGCCTTGGCGATTTCTTGGCTAAGCCCAGAAGCTCTTGTGTCCTGCCTCTGAATACTTGTCCTCATTTTACCCTTTTTCAAACTTGTGTCCTCTGTGGCTTCTTTCTGTTCACTCAGCCTCCATTTTCCCTTCCCAACTATTCCCTCCTTTGTCCCTAGTGCACTGGATTCTTAATCTGTTCTTTTCCTGAAAATGATCCTGACACAGGTGTCCAGTGATTGGACTTTAGTGGGCAGAATCCATTGCCCCAGTCTCTTCTCCTCTGTTTGCCTCTGTGGCACTTGGTTTTTAACTCTTTCTGAGCTACTTTTGTTGTTGTTGGTTTTGTTTGTTTATTTATTAATGTCACTCTTCTCTGCCAGCCCTCTGAGTCTTCAGCAACCTGTTCCGGTACTTTTCTGCCCAGGCCTAAGTGAAGCCTTTGCAGCTCTCTCTCTCCTGAGCTCCCTGCTGACAATCAGTTATGTTCTCTGAGTAACTGCATTCACACCTCAGTCATTAACTGTTCCTCCTAATTAATCTAGTGCTTCCCAAACTTCTGTGGTTTATGCCTCTTTCCCAAGGTCCAGCTCAGAATTTCCTACCTCTCACCCCAAACACCACTCCTTTGTCTCTAGTGGGTCTCCAAGTCACTGCATCCTGGATGAACTATTATCTTCTCAAATAATGCTGTTCCCTATATATGGCATTTCCACTCATACTCCATAGTCTTAAAGCCTGGTGAAGGAAAAAAAAACCTGCCTCATCCATATCTAACATATCCCCAATTCCTCTAATGTTTCCTTTCCAAATAAGTCTTTGGTGCTTATCTCTCTTTTAGTGTCCAGGGTCCCAGTCGGGGTTACTTTGATCAACTTTCTAACCAATGCCATTGTTTTCATTCCTCTCAAGCCAATCTGCCAATCCATGTTTAAAATGGTGTTCTGAAATGCCAATCTAATTATGCTACATTCTTGTTTTAAAATGTGAAACTATTAGCTGCTATCTATAAGGATGGGTCTCAGTTTCTTTTCCACCGAGCCTTAAACTGTGTCAAAACCATGGCAGATGCCCCTATGAAGCCTGTTTACTGAGAAATGATGCAAACCAAAAGCTACTTCTGATTCGGCAACTTAAAGTTTGTTTTATGCTGTTTTAAGTTTAGCTAATAATAATTACATTAAGATCATAAAATATATTCAATGTGCAGGCAGCGATTAGTGAATTTTTAGATCCCTCAAAATGACAAATACAAGTCAAGACCCGTGTCTTTAAAGATGACATAAGAATTAGTGAGCTATATGAGGTCCATGAACTCTTGACTAGTGCATAGAAATGCGTTACTCCAGCCTTGTCTCCATTCACAATGCTCTTCTTTCCTCTCTGCCCCATTTCTCTCTCATCTCCTCCAATCCCTTGTTCTTCTTATCCAACACACTTCCCAAGGAGGCCCCTCCTGTCTTTCCTGAGTACGGAACCCCTTCCCTAGCCTTTACCTCCGACAGAACATGTCAGGGAGATGTTTTCAGAGTCTCATTGGAGGTGCTCCCTTATTCAGCTCATGTCCTAGGCACCGGTACCTTTTCCTGGGATGGTTCTCACAGCTGTCATCCTCGCTACATTCTGGAACCCCAGGTTCTGAAACTAGGCTTCATCCCTCTGTGTTCTGCTCTGGATTAATTTTATTTGGATCCCAATTCATTGACATTCCTCCTAGGACATTAGACCCAAACACTCATTTCTATAAGTGGGATTATTTTCCAGTCACTAAAACAAATGCCCCCCCATCCATATACAATTTATATTTTGAAATGATTTTGACATTTCAGCATTCTTCATGGCCAAGTCCTTCACTAGGCAGCATCAAAGAAGGAGTGTAGTTGGCAGATCTGAAGTCTAGCTTCATTTACTTCTCCTGCCCAGGCTCTGGTAGGGGTGTAAATGGGCAGCAAAGAGCCAACCAGAGGAAGACCCATGACCTAGACACAAGCCCCTGAAAAAGACTGATCCACAGAAGTCTACTGTCAACTCAGAAACTAGAACCTGCTGGCTCCTACAGCCTCTGAGCCGGGAGCCGCTAATGCTAGGTATTAAACATGAGGTGGATTTTTCGTGGCATTAAGGACAAATTTGTAAGGGCGAATGACTCACACGGATCTGTGAAATAAGTAGCTTGGGGGAGAATATGGAGGAAATTTGTCCTTGGCAAGATGTTCCACTGAAGGCACTGTGTGTAACATGGAAAAAATTAAAATCTCTTCTGTCTGTCCAGACAACTTCATGGTCACTATGAGAACAGCAAAGTGGCAGTCATTCTTGAAGAAACATAGAAGAAAATTCAGCAAAAATAAATAGCATCCTAGGAGTTCTGAAGAGCCTACTCAAGAATTAAGCTGTAATGTCACCTCTGTGGAGATGAAAATGAGCATCTTTTTGACTAGGAGAAGAATTATCGTGGGCCATTAAAAATTTAAAGCCTTCTATACCCAGTAGCCTATGGGCGTGAAAGCTGTTTTGCCAATCTGTGTTCCATCTTTTGGCAAGAGATGTGACCTGAACTCAACTGTCTATTTATATTTTATTCAAAATTCCCGACTTCATGGGATAAAAATTGTCAGACTTCCAAATTCAAGTCGAAAGAAGTTAAGATCCTTATTGTTTACAAAGCTTGTCTGTCCAGCAGAGCTGGTGTTAATTAACTCTGACATCCCTAAATTCATTTTGCATATTCAGTGGTTGCTAGGAAAAGCTGGGTCTGAAATAACAAAAAGCACAGACAGTCCCATTAAGCAGGATGCAGGCAATACATAGTTTTCCTTGGTTTGCTCCTGTTACCAATCAAACTTGCAGACGTGAGACCAGAGAGTTTCTGACAGTGAGTCCCAAGAAAAGATACCATTCATTTGTTTTGGCAGTGAGCTAAGAAAGCAGCTGTGCATGGCAGAGTCCAAGGTTATAACTCAAAATCTGTCCCGTCTCAGTATTTGTGGGACATTGGGTTATAACTTTTTAGATGGAGATGAAACAGATAGAAGGTCGCATTCAGAAAGGACAGTTAAAATACCAACTCATAAAATCCTTTATGGGTAGTAAAATGTTTTCGATTACTAAAGTGAAAATAATCTTAAAAATAGTTTACTTTTCATTGTTTTTGTTATTGTATATTCCTACCATATTGGTCGATTGCATCTCTCTGAAGATAGTTTTCTACCTGGGCGGTCCAATGGGAGCTCATGCATATATTTAAATCTCAAGCCAAGAAGTTGATATTGATATATTCTCACGGGAAATTTCCAGGTTAAGTTTGACAAATGCCCTATTTAAACAGAATATTTTGCTCAGGGCCCTGGATATAGTTGGTTGTTTTTTACCCTTAGGCTCTTTTGGGGAGCCTGTCACCCAACTCCCAAATAAATACACGGAGGCTTATTCTTTCTTGTGAATAGCTTGTCTTGTTTCTGGCCAGCTTGTCTTAACTTAAATTATCCTATCTATCTTTTAACTCTTGGCTTTTACCCTTCTCTATTTCTGCATACCTATCATTATTTCTTACTCCGTGGCTTGCTGTGTAGCTGGGTGGCTGGACTCTCATGTCCTCCTCCTTCTATCTCAGATTTTTCCTCCCATATACTACTCTCTCTGCCTGCCAGCCCCGCCTATCCTTTCCTGCCAAGCTACTGGCTGTTCAGCTCTTTATAAGACCAATCAGGTGTTTTAGACAGGCAAAGAAACACAGCTTCACAGAGTTAAACAAATGCAACATAAAAGAATGCAACACATCATTGATTAAAATAAATGTTCCACAGCATAAACAAATGTAACACATCTTAAAATAATATTTCACAACACTTGGGTTCATTCCCCAGCACTGAGAAAAGGAAACTATACTCTTTACTTAGTGGAATCTTTTGGATATAAAAGAAGCCAGCAATACAATAATTTTCCACCCGAGCCTGTCTTAGATAACACAAATGCAAGATCAATTCAGTTTGTGATGTGCTCAGTGTGTGTCCATGTCCCAGAAGGATTCTATGTTAGAAACAGAGACAAACACATTTATGTCTTTCTATGGTGTTGAAATTCCCTGATTAACAATGAACTCATAAGGTGCAGTAGTTTCTTTGGTAACAATTTGCCAAGTAGTCAAGATTCCCTTGATAGCTGCCAAAGCTAATGCAGGTTCTTTTATTGCAAGCTTAATTGCTAACATTAACTCTCATCTCACACATTCCGCATCACAGAGCAAATCCCTCTTTATGTATATACACACTCTTTCCAGCCAAGCACTCTACCCTGGGCTATATTTTCAGAGAGAGAGAAAGAGAGAGGGAGGGAGGGGAGGGGAAGTGTTACACAATGGGTACAAAGGGCTAAAGAGGTCCCAGTGGAGTTGAAGGAGTTGCAAAGATCCCGGAGAGAAAGAAGCAGGAAGCTGGTAGGAATGCACAAGGAATGTCTGTGGTGGGGATTTAGATAATGAACTCTGTTGGAGGCCTGTAGCCAGAGTCACAGGCTTGAAGAGAACCGCAGGTTGAACTGAGCTGTAGAAGCAGGATGTGGGAGTGTGGAGGCAAAGGGCAGGTCTGGATTGGTCTAGACAGATGAATGGATAGAGGAGTGGATGGTAAATCCTGGCAGATGAACCAGCAGATAGACAGATGGCAATTCAAGTAGACGCTCGAGACCCTGGGACGGTGGGTACTTCCCTTGACACACACGCCAAGTGGCCAGGTGACAGGTCAGTAGGCCTTTGGCATTACAGTGTTAAGTGTCCTTTTCATGGAAATGAGGTAAGGGTGTTATACCCTTTCCCTGCTCTGGTGTGTCTGATAGGTTCTCACGCCTAGTTTTCCTGCTGTGATTTTAATAAGCTCAATATGTGGATATGGTCCCAATTTACTCTGATAAGTTAATTTATAGAGTCGCACCGGCTTACTTTCAAGAATGCCATGTATCAGTCTGTGCCTTGTGGGTGGTGCTGAACAGACGCTGTCGTTTTCATGCCCGCAGAGGTTCAGAGTCATCTCTTTTGACTCAAAATGGAATCAGAAGCTATTTATAAAACAGAGTCTCTCAGGGTAAAACCCAGCCTGAAAACCCCGCTTTACACAATATGGAGTAACTTAGCGCAGGGCACACAGCCTGTTCTCATTAGTCGTCTGCTATGAGGAGAATGGCTTTGTCTGGGCTCACATGGCAAAAGGAAAACTCACCCTCAAACGATAAATACATCTTTCTGGTTGTCAGCAGGATGCTTATTATAAACCAATAGTCCCCTGAATGCTCAGCTGCATTGGAGAGTAAGAAAGAAAAATGGCAGTGGCCAAAGCATTGTCACCAGGCAAAAAAAAAAAAAAGAAAGAAAGAAAGAAAAAACCCAGCCAACTACCTTTACATACTTAATCAGGTTCCTTGGCAACACATCTGGAATGAAACAGGACTACAATCCAGGGGGACAGCCACATATCAGGTGTTTCCCTTTGAATACCTGCCAGGGTCTAATTCATTCCATTGTATCAACGCAAGCCCTCGGTTGTTTATGCACATTACAGTTTTGGGATAGAGACATGGCCTTGGACTTTAGGTCCACCTATATTCGATACTTTCCTTAAAACTCTTCTTTTGCAGGCTATTCCCTCTTCCTGCCCTCTTTCAGACCAGACACCCCTAAAAGAAGCTATACTTTGAACAGACTAAGCATTGTTGGAGGTACGTGCCGCAGTTCCACGGAAACTGTCTGCAAGTCAGAGAGCAAACACTGGGTCTGTTGTATTGATACAGAGATGTGTGTTTCTAATATAACACCTGACATGTGTGAACAGGCCAAAAGGCTCCCCCAAGAGTGGCTGCACAGGATGCTCTGAGGGTTGGAGCTAATTGGAAGTACAACCCTTGACTGTTTGGAGCCCGCAGTCAGACCATCCTAGAGGCAGCCCAGTCCTTCTACTTCTCAGTGGGGTTCCTGTTTCCTAAATAGCACTGATGGTTTTATTGCAGTCCGTGGAAGACAAGAGGCCATTCGCTTCCTGTACATCAATCACTTGCGGCTCTGAAACTTCAGGGTGTGTGTTCATCAGAGTCGGCCACACAAGCCTTCTGAAGGTTTGGAGAACATTCAGAGAAATCAGCTAGCAGCAAGAGTCCAATTAATCAGGCTCCATATTGGGAGGAGGTGTGAAAGAAATCCCAGTCTTCAAATGATTAAACATTGCTTATCTGTTGTCTGTGACAGCATAGCCTGTTCCAAATCAGAGATTCGTAAACCAGAGTCTTTGGCTTCTTTTTGTATGGTACACAAAGTCAAAATACTAGAGCCATATTTGAATGGTTAGAAAATACAAACAAACAACAAACACTCAGCACAGAAGACTACGAACCAAGAACTCTGTGTGGACCACAAAGCCTGAACTATCACCTGACCTTTCCAGAAAGAAAAGTGAAGCCATGCTGGTTCCATAATGAGAAGTTTATCACTCACTTGCAGCTTAGACGAGTCTAATATCCTTCTGTATTGTTAGTGGGCCCAGCAGACGACGTTGGCTTTGAGTTAAGCCACTCAACAAACATATGTGTTATTTGTAGGTTCCTTAACAATTTTGGATAAAGACATATATTTTTGTGCTTGTGGTGGTTTCAATAGGTATGGCCCCCATAGACTCATGTGTTTGAATGCTTGGCCCATAGGGAGTGGCACTATTAGGAAGTACACAGTTGCTTCTATTGCCTGCAAATCAAGATATAGAACTCTCAGCTCCTTCTCCAGCACCACGTCTGTCTGTGTGCTTCCATGTCCCTCCATGAAGATAAAGGGCTAAACCTCTGAAACTGTAAGCCACCCCCAAATAAATGTTCTCCTTTATAAGAGTTACTGCGGTCCTGATCTCTCTTCACAGCAATAGGAACCCTAACTAAGACAATGTTCATGAAGTAATTGGATGCAAAACCAGTTTTCTGAAAGTAAGATTGTGGCTTAGAGAGACACACCTTCTAAGACATGCTATCTTACTCAGATCTTATGAGACATTTAATATTTTGATGTCTTTCACCCAATATGTTTCTTTAAGAGCTGGCTCTCCTCCAAGATCGGAGAAGATGAGACTCTACGTTAATTACTAAAGTTTCTAGTTAGGTAGAAAATGCCTTTCAGTGTGGGTTCTCCCTCTTTCTTCCTTGATCTGAAAGCCATGTGGTTTGTTACTTGATCTGAATGCCAGGAGAGTCATGAGTGTTAGCCAGTTGTACTCTGTCTGAACATTGTCTGTATCTTGAATGAATATCTTTGATCTGCCAATGTCTTCTAGGGTGACTAAGAGGATGTTGGGAGAAGGGGATAGAGAAGGAGGGCATCCTCTGTTTGGATTTCTCATTGGGAAAACCTTATTTTTGAAAGAACACATATCCCCAAACCAATGTAGTCAGAGTAACCCCAGGCCCTGAATTTGGACATCTGCACATCCAGAGACTACATGAAAACTTTGGATTTAAGCAAGCTCTAGGGGTGGCTCTGCCACCATTTTCTCAACTCTCATCCTTTCACCCCATCTTCTTCATCCCTTTTTCATGGTGCACTCACTCAGCCTTTCACCACTTCTGAGCCCAGAGTAGAGCAGTCTTCTCTGATGACCCTATCCCCAAAGCAAACCCGTCTACCCTATAACCTACTGCCAAGGAGCTCAAACCTGCCATACCACCAACAAATGGATGGAACCTCTCTTGAGGTTTCTTTGCCTACAGAATAAAAACTCTCCTTTCACAGGGCATTTGAGACCGGCCCAATTCTCTAGCAGGTGCCCTTTCCTCCCTCACCTCTCAACCATAGGCAGCAAGAACCATGTATCCTCCAGTAGGTTGCCTCATTCTGTACTTTCTCATGTCGAGCCCACCACACAACATAGTCTTTGCTTTTCTTTCCCCAGCTTGACACACTGACATACATATAAACTACCTTCTAAGTTGGGGCCAAGGGTCATGTTAAAGACTGAATTACCTACGAAGACCTCTTTAAGAAGAAATGACGATGTATGTCTCTTACTGACTTCCAGAATGCTAACATACTGTATAACAATACCTTAATACAGGTAATTTCTTCAGTTGACCTTAACTTTAAGATATAATGTTCAGAACCAGGAAATAAACAGGATTGTCTGCCTGTCAAAAACAGCTGTTAAAAGGGACAGAATCTGGGACGGCAAGGTGCTAGCCACCAAGCCAACGGCTGAGTTTGATTCCTGGAACCCACAAGATTGAAGGACAGAACCAGCTTCTGCAAATTTGTTCTTTGACCTCCACAGGCACCTCATGGCACGTGCTCTTCCACCCTATAAATGTAAAAGTTTTTAAAAAAATCTAAAAAGCACTGAATCCTATGCATTAACTCAGAGAAAATCTCGTAGATGGCCAACTCAACTCATAGTCTACTCATTTTATTATATAATATGTATAATATATATATACATAACTAAGATGTCATCTGTTTTTCTTTCCTTTGATAATTTAATTAAAAAAATAAACACAAGGCAAAGTTAGACAAAGTTTACCAACAACAGCAAAAAGAAGAAGTGATAGTATTTAAAGGAGGAGGAATAGGAAAAATGATAACAATGAAATATGACTCAAAATTATCTAAATCTGGGATCAGTTAACACAGAGACTCATAGCTCAGTGTGTCTCAGTAATACTTGACAATGTGGACTAATTTAAGGACAAGGATGTTATCCACGTCCCCTTACACTGGCACTTCAGTAGTTAGGAAAAGAGATCACTTATCTAGAAGGCAAAGCAGATGTACTGGAAGTAAGCACTCAAGATTAACTACCACATTTGCTTTCTAAATAAAGAAGTGATTGCAATTAGTTGCTAATAAAATATGATTAAGACTTAGATGTAGCCCCACTGAATAAGTAACAATACCCCTTTGACTTTATATTATTCCTAGACTGTGTTTACCTTAAGTAACCATAATGTAAAACCCCTGTTAATCAATTCCCTCTAAAAATAATTTGCAAGCAATAAAATAAGTAGTAATCTCAATCAGACTGAACCATCAGGACTGCCTAACCAATAAGGTCAAATTTCATGTAGATATATGAATGACTATACATATGAATATTTATTCTGTTAGTCAGTCCAATGACCTTTTGCTATTTTTGAATTTAAAGTTTTTCTATACCTTTGAAAATAATTTTTAAAATGGAAAAGAATTTAATATTTACCTTTGTATCAAATAGTATGCTATAATTTCTTTTCTTTTTTTCTTTTAATTTATTTAACTTTATTTTATGTGCATTGGTGTGAAGGTATCAGATTCCCTGGAACCGGAGTTACAGACAGTTGTAAGTTGTCATGTGGGTGCTGGGAATTGAACCCCAGTCCTCTGGAAGAACAGCCAGTGCTCTTAACCACTGAGCCATCTGGCCAGTCTTACAATTTCTTTTCTTGAAAGAAATGAGATGTGAACAAAGGGAACACAGGAAAAGATGAGAAAGAAGCAAGTGGCAGAATGTTTGTGGCCCAGGAAGAGCAGGTTGTGGGCCAGGACAAAGGTCCTGCTCAGATTGACAGGAATGCTTCAGGAATGCAAAGGCAGGCCTGGCCTGAAGGCAGCCCTTCATCGTCAGTTACAAAAGGCCCTTAGCTTCTCTTCAAAAAGCAACTTTTGCAAACACAGCCTGACTTGTGCATGAAGAATCAGAACTGCAAGTCCATTCTTTCAGACATGCAAACAAACCCTGAGGGCTGTTTCTAGACTGGATTTTTTTTCATTTCCAATAACTTCAAATAAAGAGGTTCATGGTCCACTAGCAGCACATCAACCTCAGGTAATCTGAGATAGTTCTGATTTTTAACTGGATCCCCTGGCACAGCAGAAGCATTCCATAACAAAAGCAAAGAGAAAACCTGCACAGTGGGCTTAGCCTCTTTTCTTACCTTTATTTTTAATTTTGTTTCAAAAAGCTTTTATGATTAATAAAATAGACCAATATGTTGGCTAAACACAGGACACAAAACATATTTGAAAGAAATTCACAGCTAACCCTTCCCACCCACAATTATTGGTCAATAACTTTCATAAGGTAAGTATGAATATTTTAAAAAGTTGCTATCATGCAGAAAAATTAAGAGCCATTTCTTCAGCAGCAAGAGTGCTATCAAAGAAAGAAAGAGAGGAAGAAAGAAAGACAGAAAAGAAGTAAGGAAGAAAGGAAGGAAAGAGAAGAATTTTTTTTTTTTGAGGCAGGGTTTCTCTGTATGTAGCTTAGTTGTCCTTGAACTCACTCTGTAGACCATGCTGGTCTCAAACTCACAGAGATCTGCCTACCTATGCCTTCTGAGTGCTGGGATTAAAGCTGTGTGCCTGGCTTGAAAGAGAATTTTAAATATGATGTAGGTTCACATAATCTCAACACATTCTTAAGGAACTACAACCTCCTGGGTTGTCACTTTCTCAAACTTCATATTATTTTAACCGTTGTTTAGCTGGCCTTTGTTTATTCGTCTGTTCACTTGTTAATGCAGGGTCTTACTATATTCCTGAAGATGGACGTCAGTCTGGCCTCAGACCCAACATGCTCCTCCTTCCTTAGTCCTCTGATGATAGCATTACAGATGTCTGACACCATGCCCAACTCAACCTCAATTCTTCTTACTTTGACCAAAGAAGCCCATTTTCACATAGTTCAGGAAATCCTTTGTCAATAATGTCCTTTACAACTGTCATCAAAGCTCCAACTCTCTTTGTCTATTGGAGGGAGGATCTTTCCATGTCTCTAAAGACCTAGACGACTGGTAGGACTGAATCCTACCCAGGAGAAAGGAAACTGTTGGCCTGTTCTTACAACCCTGTGTCTCTCCTTACCAAGTTGGAAATGTTTGAAACAGAAAAGAGAGAGAGGAGACAGATTAAGACACCAGTCAGACTTTTCATAGCTTATCAAAATCCCTGCATGGCTTCTTTTAACCAAGAAAGACCCTTTAGGAAGATACTCTTGTTTTTTTCAATGCCTACTCTTTTTTTTTTCATGACGTTGAAACCCACATTTGTGTAAAAAACTTAATGCATCAGGTTACATTGCTGATTTCAAAATTGCTCTTCAGAGAAACTTTGATGTTTTTTCCTGAATATTTTAAAAAAATTGAGCAGACATTTTGATAATATTCTGTATAGAAGAAAATAGTATTACTGAGTCTGTTTTGGAGGTGGAAAAGTGACGGAAGCTCTGAGCTCTAACTGTAAGCTTCCCTCCCTCCCCAGTTACCCCTGCTACTTAAGATGGCTACTGACCCACCTGCTTGTAAGGTCTTGGGAAAAATGGTCTGTAACAGTCATTGGCATGGCAAACTTTGATTGACTTCTTTTATCAACAGGTTTTTTAAATGAGTATTTCATATATGTGCTAAATCCTAAGTCTTATGTTTTATCATGAGATATGAACTTTTTTGCCTAGATGAAATATGTACAGCGTCAGTATGATACCTGACATTTTCCTCCAAGTTTGTAAGACCGTAGTGGGCTTCTACTTCCTGGAATTCAGGGTCCTGTGTATGTATATGTGTTAAGTAAATGCTGAGACGTGTTAGTAAATGATGTTTTTAAGTAAATGTTTCAAGCAAATTTATTTTAAACAATCTTAACTTTCCTTTCTTAATTGTGGTAAGAAACTCATAGTTTCGGAGTACCAGCTCCTTGAGGATTGCATCCTCAGAACCCCCCAAAATCTTTCCTCATGGGAGAAAGAATTTATTTTAGCAGATTTTACCAGCTTCACTAGCTTCCTTCTTCAAGATCCCACTAGTTTGTCCCTGTGTGTCGAAGGGGACATGCCCTTTCCACACATCCTCCAGTGCCCACTTTCTTCTTTTAGACTGTGTCTTTGAGAAGAACGTTCATGTGAATGGGGTGTTCTGTTGGCTCTCTGTGGTCAGGGAGAGCTTTGCACCAGTTCCTCCCCAGACTCTGGAAAATGCATCTCATCCCTGCTCTGCTATCTTTCCGTGTGCAGTGAGGTAAAGGCATGATTTATCCTCCCAATTGCACACTCAGCACTGTCTCAAGAACTTCCCTTCCAGGCTCTCCACGGGACTTGAAAATTGATATTTCCTTGCTATTGTTTGCTGATTGCATAAAAGATCTTTATCTCCTTGCCTCACACTAAGTCTCACAAGCTAAGATTTCCTTTCTTTGGTAACACTTTGTCCCCTAAGTACTTTTAAAAGCCTCTCCTTGAGTTTGTCCACACAGTTTCCCTTATCTTGTTTTCCTCTTGCTTTCTTTTACAATGTGTCTTTTATAAAGGTGTTGGTTTTTAGTCTAGTACTAAAGATGGTTTTCTTCTATCCTCAGAATGGCAAACTGTTCTTCCTTCCTCACTCACTTCCTTCTACTATTAAAGACCCTTAAAAACAACAAAGGCTCCTATTTTGTTGGTGGTTTCTAAAACATCAGCAATTACAATTCCACCACCCCACACTGAGTTACAATCTCATACTGTCACCTACTATACTTCCATTTGTCCTTGTGTTATTAGCTTAGCTCTGATCAGGAGAAATGAAATTTATGGGATCAGGGACAAAGGAACAAACACTCTCCGTTCTCTCTGTCTCCCTCCCCCATCTGGTAACCAGCAGACAGACTCAATACCACTGACATGTCAAGCTAAGATTTAAGTGTCTGGTGTATATATATGGAAAGTCTATATGCACCTATCTGTATAATTTGTAAGAGAATGAATGAAAATTTAGGACACAGACCAAATACAGTAATATTATTATTATAAGTTATATTCAATTTTAATAAAATAAAACAGAAACTAGATTGACATTTTCCAAGTTGCAGCTGGTGGTTCAGAATTTGAAAACTAGTACTTAATATAATGTGATTCCAATAAAAGAGTAGGGAGAATGGCCTGGGGTATATTGTAAAAGAATTTGGGTTTGTATATGGTTAATTCAATCCCTGTTTGAAAGTTTTTATCTTACATGCTACTTCCCTCTTAAAACCCTATTCGACTGCTTCAAACACTCATTGGGCATGTCTAGAGAACAATGTGTGATGTATGGAGATGTGTGGGACATTTGCTTATGAGAGGAGTCACAGCAGGCAATAGGAGAGCTGTACAGAGAGCGCTCCCTGAAGGAGGTTGAGATTACAATGGATGGTTACCTGAATTGCTGTTCTTCTACCTCCTGGGTCAGGTGTTTTCCACACATGCGCTGTTGGGTCTTGAATCGCAAACTAAATGTTTCTTTAGAAAAGCAGATGTGTGAGGTTGCCCTCTCCACCTGCCCTGGGCTCTCTCTAGACCGGCACTTCAGCTTTCCAAGTGTTTAGAAGCAGCAGAAGAACCACACCAGTGGCCCCTAAACATGACCAGTATTTAATGCGACCTGCAGAATTTATCAGCTAATTAAAGGTCCTTTGTGTAGAGGGAAGTTTCTGTCCCACCCTGTCCCATAGTCCTTCAGTCCCATAGAAATTCACGGAGGCTTATAGTACTTATAAACTGCTTGGCCTATCAGCTCAGGCTTATTATTAACTAGCTCTTATTAAATTAACCCATAATTCTTATCTGTATTTAGCCATGTAGCATGGTACCTTTCTTCAGTAAAGCATTCTCATCTTGCTTCCTCTTCTTCTAGATGGTAACTGCATCTCTGCCTTTCCTCTTCCCAGAATTCTCCTAGCCTGGATGCCCTGCCTATACTTCCTGCCTGGCTACTGGCCAATCAGCATTTTATTAAACCAATACAAGTGACAAATCTTTACAGTGTACAAGAGCATTATCCCATAACACCTTTGGATAGAGCAAGGGGGTTGTACTGTATGCATTTCTTCATGTTGCTATGCTTCAGAACTGTTCCAGCTTCTGTTTCAACATTATTGTAAGATGTTGTCATCATCCTTTATTTAAGTGTTTTCCGACAAGACTTTCTAAATTTTACTGATTGTATATGTATGAATGTCTGGTCTGCATGTATGTCTATACACCACCTGTGAGCCCAATATATACATACATATGTATACATATATGTATATGTATACATATATATATGCTTAAGAGGAAACTGGCACATGGAATTGTGAGCTGTAGACCCCTAGCATGGCTCTCATCTGGGGGTCTGATACAAAGACAAAGGCACAAGTCCCACCCCAGGCCTGCTGACTCAGCCTTTGAAGAAGAAAGAGTTTCAAGGCTTGAGAGACACCAAGTTAGTCCACTTACAAATGCCAATCCAGTGCACACCTCCAAGTGCATGTACATTTCCTTCTAATGGAGAGCTTCATTGTATTCAGTTTCTAGAAGTAAAATTGAACTCAAAGGAAAATCTATCTGCTAGAATTCCAGGAGAGTACTTTAAGAGCCACAGAGAGGCTGACAGGATTGCTGTAGTGGCTAAAGACACTTGCCATCAAGTTTGACAACCTGGGTTCAATCCCTGGACCCCACACAGTGGAAGGAAAAAAAAAACCAATGTTTGCAAGTTGTTCCCCAATTGCCACACCACACTATGACATACATGCCTACAGCCTCCCCTTCCAAAAATAAACAGATCTTGAGACAAACAAACAAAAGCCCCAGGAGTGAATGTGGCCAAATGCTAGAACCTTATGATGAGTCCAGTGAGTGCCTTTGTTGGCTGGGGGATTGTGATTGACCTGCTGAGGCTCTATGACTTTAATAGCCTATAATGTAAAGAACAAGCCTTATATTCCCATTTGGAGTCCGAGCCAGGGAGGAGAGTAACTTTCTGTTCCATCTCTCTGCCCCGTAGTCTCACAGAGCTTCTTGCAGTTGCCCATCAGATTGCAAAGCTGACAACTCCTAAATATTCCAGATACAGGCCAGAAACCTCCTTAAATTTCATGTCTAGGGAATTCATTCCTGACTTTCTCTGAGTCATGAAGAAAAAGAAATGCTTCTTTCGGGGGCCTTTCGATTCACCTTCCAAGCCACAGTAACTCGAGCTTTGTTCTGGCATCTACATCCCAGCGCTCACTGTGCAGCAGCTTCCTTGATGACTACCTACGTCCCTCGGCCCGTAGAGCTGCACATATTTTCTTTTACAGATAATGTCGGCCCTTTAGGGTTCTTTAATTCCAGCATGCATGCCATCCCCATTGGGTTCCAGCATGCTATCCAGACTTTTCTCTGCACTGCTCCCCCAGCGTTTTCAGTTTCTCAGCTGGCTGCAGCAGCTAGCTGCTGTTTTCCTTGGGGCTCTGTCACGTTCTGGGGCTTATGATATACTTTCCTGATAGTGAGATTGTCCAGATCCTTGGTTTGGTTCACAGCATTCTTAAGCTTGCCCATCAAAACTGCCACACATCAGGCCTGCTTATCTGTGTGCCTGTCTGGAATTGTCTGGCAACGCCAGGCTGATGGTTTTGCCTTCATTGGGGATGGTTGCAAGAGGACATCTGCATTTGTCTTGGATTACTCAACATCAGTATTCATCCAGGCAGACTCAGCTACAACTCTAACAAGCCCCTAAATTACTTTTCTTTGTCCCTCCATATCAGGGCTTAAAGTCTCACAAAACAGTGGAGAGTCCTTTCTGTCACTTGCCATTCATTATGAGAATCAACCTGTAAGTCCCACTTTATGTAGTGATAGTTAATTTTTTTGTTCAAGTATGGTACTATAAAAATATGTGTTTGTTTGTGTGTGTGTGGAGAGAGAGAAAGAGAGAGAGATTGTTTTTATTCATTTTGCTCCAAGGTAGGCCAAGCAGAGTAACTTATTACCAAGATGATTGCTATTCTTCTCTGTCAAAGAATAACTTTTCTGTCTCTGCTTCTCCAAGTCTAGACTAACCTATGAACATCATGACCAGCAGAATACAGAAGTGAACTGGGTTGTAAGTAGCTTTACAGGTTGTAGACAGAAGTTTCTGTCCTGCTTGGTCTCGCAGCTGTTCAGTTCCAAAGAAACACACAGAGGCTTATATTAATTATAATTATATTAATTACAAACTGTGTGACCCACTAGCTCAGGCTTATTATTAACTAGCTCTTATGCTTCAATTAACCCATAATTCTTATCTATGTTTAGCCACATAGCTTGGTGTAGTAATGAGGAGCGGGCCACGTTCCCAGGGCCCAGCTAGCTTAACTCCCGAAATAATTACATAGAAACTGTATTCATTTAAACACTGCCTGGCCCATTATATCTAGCCTCTTCTTGGCCAACTCTCACATCTTGATTCAGCCCATTTCTATTAATGTGTACCGCCACTTGACTATGGCTTACCGGCATGAGTCTAACCAGCGTCCATCTTAGGCAGGAGAAACATGGCATCTGCCACACTGCCTTCTCTCTCCCAGCATTCTGTCTTGTCTACTCCACCTACCTGATTTCTGCCCTATCAAAAGGCCAAGGCAGTTTTCTTTATTCACCAATGAAAGCAACACAAATACAGAAGACCCTCCTACACCATTTCCCCTTTTTCTGTTTAAACAAAAAAGAAAAGCTTTCACTTTAACATAGTAAAATTACATATAACAAAACAGTTATCAAGCAAGAACTACAGTTACAATATTTATATCTATTATCTTTTATCATAATAAAGGAAAACTATAACTATCCATTCTTCAACTCCATCAAAGACTCCAGAAGGATAAAATATTACCTAAGTAAATCAGTTAGGCAGGGTAGACAGAACGGAATGCTGGGAGAGAGAAGGCAGTGTGGCAGATACCATGTTTCTTCTGCCTAAGATGTGGCTGACTCTACCTTTCCTCTTCCCTGAATTCTCCTACTATGGTAGCCCTGCCTATACTTTCTGCTTGGCTACTGGCCAATCAGTGTTTTATTAAACCAATACCAGTGGCAAATCTTTACAGTGTACTGGTATGGGAAAATGGTCTGTATTCTGTCAATTATATTTTAAACAAATGCTGATTGGCCAGTAACCAGGCAGGAAGTATAGGCAGGACAATCAGACAGGAAGTAGAGGAGGGTCAATGAGAACAGGAGAATTCTGGGAAGAGGAAGCCCATTCCTCTGCAGTTGTGATCCTGCCACAGAAGAAGCAAAATGTGACTGCCTCGCTGAAAAAGGTACTGAGCCATGTGGCTAACACAGATAAGAATAATGGGCTAATATAAGTTATAAGAGTTAATAAGAAGCCTGAGCTATTGGGCCAATCAGTTTATAGTTAATGTAGACCTCTGTGTGATTTCCTTGGGACTTAACAACTGAAGGAACTGGGCTGGACGGGGACCAGGTGGGACAAAAACCCTGACAACAGTGTACAAGAGCATTATATCCCACAGCAACAGGTTCTTTGTGGAGCTTTACTCTTCTTTTTCTATAGCTAGGGGTGAGGCTCTTTATGCCTCTGGTCCATGCCACACATGTAGACAACTTGTGAGAGTCTATTCTCTCCTTCCACCATGTGCTCCTGGGACTCAAACAGGTCATCAGACTTGGCAGCAAGTATTTTAACCTACTGAGCCATTTGGCTGGCCCCCTTTGTGGCTAGCTAAACTAGAGAAATCCAGTCACAATATAAGAAGGCATACATCCTGATACCACTATGTTATGAGGAAACCCCAAGATGGCCACATGGAAAAGCAATGTTGATAGAAATATGGTCAATAAATCATTCCGTACTCCAGCCCACATAAACACATGGGAGTGATTGGGTGGAGACAGCTTAGTGATTGCATTTTTGCCTGGCATTGTAAGGCACCAGGTTTGACCCTCAGCCCTGGGGCGTGTGGGTCGGGAAAGCTACAACTTCTGCTTCTGCTCCCATCCAACTGGACTGTGTGAAAGACTTCAGAAGAGAACCACCTTTCTGAGTCTTAAACCCACAGAAGTCAACATTAACTTGCTGTTGTAAACTAGTAGGCTTGGGGTATGGTTACTTAGGCAGCAGCAACAGACAATCGAAATGCTTTTTTTTTTTTTTGGTTTTGTGTTTTGAGATAGGATCTCTTTGTATATCTCATTCTGGCACTGAACTCTCAACCCTCCAACTTCAGCTTCCCATGGGCTGGAATTGTTGGTACGTACACCACTCCCAGCTAAAGGGCAAGTGTTATAAGGACACCTCTGTGTTCTGAAGTGAAAAGCTACTCTGTCTACTTCAGCCTGTCTTTAGTGGCTATGACATGCTCCGTCTCTCGAGGCAGGGCAATGGCATTTGTGCAGTTGTAGGTGTGCTGTTTCATGGAGCTTGGTGGTGATAAACAGGAGTTCAGTGCTGGTGGACTAGCTAAGAATGTGGAATTTATTCTAGGAGAGTCGAACTTACAAATACTAAATTGTTATATGGTAGAAAAAGCTGTTTGGGATGGAGCACTTGCCTAATATATAGGTTTGATTCCCAGTACCCTGCCCCCACACAAACCATATAGGTTTGAAAATAGCAATCAATAATCATTGAAAGTTATAGGAATAATGCCTATATGCAGAAAAAAAATCCCAGCATCAAAATAATCATCAAAACTTATAAGAATAATGCCCTTATGTAGAAATAATCCCATCCAGTCAAATTTCTTTGCACATTCCTCCACATTTATCAGATCAGATATGCAGAAGTGCCCAGAAGTAAACTGTCTTTCGTGAATTCCACAGTTATACGATGATGATGCCCAGGCAGTTTCTCATTTTCCTGGGCCAAAAACAACTCCACATATCCTGCCACGCTAACACATGAACAGTGAGGAGATCAGAATGCAGTCTGGGTGTTCTTTCTCTTCCCTTTGTTCATATCCTCCATGTGTGTCTTACGTGATGGCGATCTGTACACTGGGACAAACACATTAGTATCCCTTATCCAGTGTTTCTCCCGACCCTGCAATTTCACTTCCCTGTAGCCAGTCCTGTCCAAAAATGTTAAATAGAAAACTCCAGTCATGTACAGCACAAAAATTCCAAATTATTTTTTATTATATTTTACACTGACTATTGTTACTGTCTTATCGTGCATAATTAATACGTTAGACTTTATGATGGGTGTGCACATGGGGGTAAAGAGTATGCACAGGCTTTGGTTCTCTACATGGTGTCAGATGACCACTGGGAGAATCGATGCAGTCCCTGTGGACCAGGCAGGAACACGGTAGCTTTCCCAGGATTACAAGAATGTGTGAAGAGATGGCCTATGGAAATTATTCATTACCTGCTCTACGCTTAATAGATGGCACGTCCCTTCTGTCAGAGCCCAGCGGAACAAATCTCCAAGCAGTCATCACAAGGGCCTTTAAATTGGAAGACTTTCCCTGCAAACAATGCACTAGGCATGAGAACCCATCACTCGGGAGTGCTACAGAAGGGAGTTCAGCGTCCAACCCTAGTTCTAACCCAGACAAGTAGACATTTAAACGACCTGTGAGAAAGGAAAGGAGGGGGCTGTGGATAATTAGCAGGAGCACATGGAATAACTGACCCTCCTGCGAAGGGAAGCAGACGGCTGAGTCAGCTCTGGACACCAGAATTAGGAGAGAAGGCCTGGATGTCTGGAGTTCTTTCTGTCAACTTTTTTTTTTTTTTTTATAAAACTAAGTACCTCTAGCTGTCTGTCTGTCTGCTGAAGAGAAGATCCATCACCCAGTCTGTAAACGTAGCTTTCCTTGCACCCATCTCCCCAGACTTCTGTTGTGGTTACATGTCTCGCTGTGGTTAGCCCCATGTCTGCTTCTCTGTCTCCCTTGTATCATATGTGCTGTGTGTGTAAAACTCTTTATGTGGAGTCTGGGAACGGTTTTTAATACATTTGGAGCAATAAGCCAGAACCTCCACCTTTAATACCTGCTTCTGCCATTTCTCATCAATGGGTCTGCAAACACATGTGGGAAGCAGCCGCCCATGACGGGCTGGGGCCCCCGCCACGCAAGGAGAAGCAGATGGGGAAGAAGGGAGCTATTGTGCTGAACACCTGTCCAGCCATCAGGAGCAGCAGATGAAGTGTTCTAGGAGCCAGGAGGTACAACAGACAGAGACTTGGTTACGGACATAGTAAACAAGGGACACCCTGGGGGTAACTATCAGGAGTATAAGCGACGAGCAGAAAAATCATTTTCATGCTCTTTTTTGTCCTGTCCGCTGAATTAAAGGTGAACTAGCACGGCTATTGATAGGCGCTTCTGGAGGTAGGCTGGTTGCGATGGGCAAATGCCAGGTCCTGCCCCAGGTTGATTTTTAGATTTGTGGTCAGCTGTTTAGCTCTGAGCTACAATTTTCTTGTCCCCCCAAAATAAAGCTAATAATGACCCCTGACTTGCAGGGCAGATTATAAAGAGGATCACAGCGTGGTTGCACAAGGTGCATATCACCGCCCTGGTGTATTGCAGATGCTCCATAGATTATAAATAAATTATTTATGTTGATAATGATTTTCAAGGTAATGGGAGAAATGATGCAGAATGAAAGAGTCTAAACTAAATATCCAAACCAAGACTTAAAATGTCACCGGACCTCCTTCATCTTCCAGGTGAAGACTGCCAGTCATGTCTGCCTCCTCCTCAGACTTGAACCCGAGGTCTAGCGGGCCCCCTTTTCCCTTGGGCCATCATGATGCTTTGCTACAGAAGATGTGAGGACCTCAGGGCTTGCCTGGATCTGTGAGGAGATGAACTCAGAGTTGTTGTTTTCAACTTGTGGAAAGTTGTTTGAGTTGCTCTTCAAAGGAGCGTGTCATAAGCATTTATTACTGTTCATGCTTTAGAAATGCAGTTGTCATGGAGACAGCTGACCCGAGCTAGTGGGAGCTCACAGACTCTGGACTGACAGCTGGGGATCCTGCATTGGACCAAACTGAGCCCTCTGAATGTGGGTGACAATTACGTGGCTTGACCTGTAAATAAAATTTTAAAATTTTTTAAACAAAAACAAATAATAAAAATGTGGATAACTCTTTAGATAACTAAGGTTCCTGCCAACAAGGCTGGCTACCTGAGACCAATCCTCAGGACCCACATGGTAGAAGGAAAAAAGCAGTTCCTAAAAGTTGTCTTCTGACAGCTTGTGCCTCCACAGAAGGCTCACGCGCACACGCACGTGTACACACTAGAATTTAAGTGCAGGCCATTCTTAACACGCTGTTGTTTGGTCCAGAAACTAAAAGGAGCTGACAGGCCTGTGCACTGATGGCAGTTTTCAGGCTGTATTAATGGACTTGGACTAGCGATTAAAAATGAAGTAGCTACCTTCCTGGTGCCGCCACTAAATGTGCATTGCCTTCCTTCCTCATCTTACACAGAAGCAAGGCTCCCAAGAGACGGTAGCTCTCTGAAGACTCTACTGGTGATCAGTGGCGTCTGCTCCACAGCTCTGTCCAGTCCACCTAATTGCCTCAGCTCCATTTGCTGGACGCTCGGTTGTCAGGAGTCAGCCAGAGCCTGGCCACACAGTTCTACGCGCCATTTGTATCTAGAAATGGTCCTACCTACCTCTTATCTTTGAAGAGGCCCAGCTGCTTCACCCTTGGGGCCAGACAAGAGACACTCTCCGAATATGTCAGTTTCTTCCAAGATGCTGAGTGTGAAACTTTTAATCAAGTATTTCAGGGAAAGGCCACATCTGGAAGCAGTTATCCAGATGTTATAAACCGCTGTGGCCAGCGTTTGCCAGACTGCTGTCCAGGTGATGAGTACAGGACACGCCGCTCCATATGGGCTAGACCGTCTGGACAGACAAGCTGGGAGACTTTTAACTACTGTGCTACAGCCTTCCCTCCAAGGGACATTGGGACCGCGTCTTTTACATCTCCAAGGGCAGCGTGTCCTGACAACTCAGAACGCAGTCTCTAGGCTGAATAGCCCTTGGTCTAATTTCTTCGCCTTGGGCACCCGTCCCCCGTAGCCTGACTTCAGCTACTAGCAGCTTGCTTGTGAGCTGCTTTCCTTTCACTAAGGCGGAGGAGAGGGGAGTTCTGAATTTCAGAGCAGCTGGAATGAAATAAAAGATGTTCCTAGGAGATCGAGTTAGGGCAGAGCCACAAGGCCCAGGCTTTGTAGGAATTATAGCACCATATAGCAGTGTCTCGGCTCTCGTCATCAGGAGACCAAACTGACATGGGCAACAGATTTCTTTTTCCCATCTCTTTTCACTTATATAAATGTGGCGTGTGTGTGTGTGTGTGTGTGTGTGCGCGCGCGCGCGCGCGCGTACCCGCGCATGTGCATTTTCATGTGCATGGCACACATGTGTGTGAGTGTTCATGAGGGGGCTCAAGTTTGATGTCTAAAATTTCCCTCTGTCTCTCTTCCACCGTATTCTTGGAGGCAGGGTTTCTCAATCAAACCCAGAGTTTACCTTGTCTCACTAGGATAGCTCGCTCTGCCTTACCAGGCTGGAACGCCCTCACCCAGCCGGCATTTGTGTGGGTTCTAGGATCTGAACCGCCGTTCTTAAGTGCCAAGCGCTCTAATGTGGCCAGCTCCCCAGGTAACTGATTTCTGATCAAACCTTACGATTTGGTCCGATTCACACAACTTTTTTGGTTTGGGCACTAAAATCTACTGACGCTATTAGTTGCAGACTGAGCCCGTTTTCCAAACAAAGAAACAATATGGCCTCAGGTGGAACAGCTCTGAAGTTACAGAAGTAGAGGTAAAGCATTCGCATTTGGTTCAGGGTGGCTAGAGCGTGTGGCAGAGGCTCTTCCCATCACGGCTCAGATGAGGCACAGGCGGGTTCCGGGGACCAAGCAGGCGTAACTTTCAAAGGTCTGCCCACAGTGAACTATTCTTGCCAGCTAGGGTCCACATCCTAAAGATTCCAGAGCCCCCCAAAACAGTGCTGTCAGTGGAGGAAGAAGCGCTAAAACATGAACCCCTGGGAGACACTTTGCTCTTAAACCCTAACACTCCCTGTGTGAGCCAGTATGTATTCACCTTAACTCTAGCCTCGGTTAGCTTTAGCCTAAGTTTAATCTTTCCTCTTGAAGACACAGGAACAGAGCTGGTGAGAGGGCTGGGTGAGTAAAAGCAACCGCTGTGCAAATCCAGTCGTCTGAATTTTATCTCCAGGTCCCAGAGCTGACTCCCAGAGGTTGTCCACATAATCCATGGCATGCTCAACATTCCCCTCCCCCACTAGCCACATACAAGAATGGAAGTAAAATTGTAAGGCTGGGGAGATAGATCAGTGGTAAGGGGCTAGCCTAGTGCTGCTGAGATCCTGGGTTCAAGCCCAGTGTGACAAGTAAATAAACAAATAAATATGAAGATAAAGTAAATAAAAAGCAGATGGGTATAGTCATACTTGTTTATAATCCCAGAAAGACAGAAGCTGTTGACAGGAGAATTGCCAGTTTGGGGTCAGCCTGGGCTACTTAGTGAGACCTTGTTCAAAAATAGATAGATAGATAGATAGACAGACATACAGACAGACAGACAGACAACCAATGTTACCACCAAGTACCCTAGCCTGACTCTGAGGACCCAAACAGATGATGCACGCAAAGGCTTAGTGTAGTCTTTTGTGCTAAGCAAACTTGAGGGTCTCCCTGTTAGCCCGAAGGCCAGTAGCCTCTTATTGGAATGGCAGGAACTGGGATCCTTTGTGCTAAAACTCAGACACTTGGCTTATGACTGGGACTGGGGAAGGAAAGACTGGGGGGCGGGCTTCAAACTTGCTCATGCTAGACACACTCCCACTTGTCATCTGGCCCAAACAGCTTGATTCAAGAAAACCAGCCTGCCCACAGGAATTTCACACATGCAAATGAGGATTTTGATGGTCCTTATAAAATAACCTCTAGCTTAGTCTGAGCAGCTCTTGCCATTTGAAAGCCAAAGTCCCCACGATGGACCCAGGTTTGCTCCAGTCTGGACCCAGCCTGGGGACCACAGAGCAACCTTTCTCAGCCTCCCAGTCAGGGAGGAGCACCGGCTTTGCTGCTGAGTGAGTGAGGTATTCTAGTGTGGAGTGTCAGTCAGCACTCTGGAAGCCTCAACCCCAGGAAACAAAAGGAAACCCACATTAGCTCCCATCTTTCAATATTGGGATCAAGTCAAAATGTCGACGCAGGCTTTAAGAGGGAGAATCCTTGCTGGGCGTGGTGGCACACACCTGTAAACCCATGATCCCAGCATGCTGGAAACTGAGGCAAGAAGATCTAGAGAGTAAGACTCTGTCTCAGAAAAAGGTGGGGGGGGACAAGCAACATGCATGCATAAAAGAATGAGAGAGAAAGAGAGAGAGAGAGAGAGAGAGAGAGAGAGAGAGAGTCCTTGATCTGCAAAGCCCACAGTACCGGCTAAGTACATTCACACTGGCATGCTGGCCCTCTTTTACATGTCTCTGATTGCTTACTTATGCTTACTTATTTCTTTAAAAAGTTTTCTTTTTAATTTTTGCTCAGGACAGTGAACTAGCTGAGCTCTTGGAAAGAGTTTAGCATGGTTTTACTTTGTTTTATACTGACCGTCAGGATTATCCCCCACCCCCAGGCAAAGATCCATTAGCATCACAAAAGATAAAACTATGTTGCCTTCAAAGTGTATTTTTGAAGAAAATTTTCTCCTTTAAAACCAATGACATTTTATGTGACTTGATACAAAGATGGCTTACTCATACTCTTATTTCCTAGACGGTCCTTTTGGACTGATTTCTTTTTCCCTTGTCCTCAACTTCCCCAAATAGCTTGTGTGCGTGCGTGCGTGCATGCGTGTGTGTGTGTGTGTGTGTGTGTGTGTGTGCGTGCGTACACTCAGTCTTTTCCTGCCTCAACCATCCTGAGCTCAGAGATCTTGGTCACCCTGTTGTTTTACCTGTCTCCATTCTTTAGCTGCCTTATAAAGGGCGTTGCTAAGAAACAGAGATGAATAACCCCTGCATTATAAGTACTGAGTTATTGCTGGCGATGTTGCTCAGCAGGTAAAGGTGCTTGCTGTGAAAGTCAAGGACCTGAGTTCAGTCTCCAGAACCCATGTAGAGGTGGAAGGAAGAACCAATTTCGCTAAGTTGTCCTCTGGCCTGCACACATACAGTATGGCGCACAGGTGCCCCCTCCATCATATCTGCACAAATAACAACAGCAATCATAGCAACAGCAATAATAAGCATCTTTTTAAATGCTGAGTTTGGTGAACCACTCAACACTTTTGGATGTCCAAAGAGAAAAGTCTAGAACAGCGATTTTCAACCTTCCTAATGCTGTGACCCTTTAATACAGTTCCTCATGTTGTGGTGACCCCCAACCATAAAATTAATTTTATTGTTACTTCATAACTGTAATTTTGTTACTGCTATTACTCGTAACAGAAATATCTGTTTTCCCATGATCTTAGGTGACCACTGTGACAGGGTCATTTGACCCCTGCCCCATGGGTTGCTACCCACAGGTTGAGAACTGCTGGTCTAGCAGAATAGTGATGCAGGGCTACAATGCCAGTATATGGGAGACTGAGGCAGGAGGATCACAAGGTCCAAGTGAAAGCTGGGGCTACATAAGAGAAACAAAAAACCCAGCAGATTTATTTCCCTGGAGTGCACAGAGTGTCTTCAGCAAAGGCTATATTCATCTTTGTCTTGCCTATGGCCATGCCTTGGGAACAGTTCTGTCATAATAAGCCCCAGTCCTTTCTGCCTGTTAAACGTCTCATGAAACAGGTCTCTCTTTCTGATTTTTTAAAAAATAGCCCATAGAGTCTCCCATTTTATCTTTCTGTTTATTCATGGTTTATTTGCAATGTCCTAGTAAATCCGAATGCTATGGAATCGTGCGGACATGAAGCCTGTTTCAGAGATTCCCCACGAGTGCTGCAGTGCCTAGGAGCATGCCATAATGTTTTACTGTCACAGATACAGGGTCTCACTGTGGTACCCATGTCAGGTTTCATGATCTTGGCTTAGGAAGACATTCAGGAAGAGGACCAAAAGTTTTACATGGGTCCAGTCCAAGCCACCATTGGTTTAGGAGCAGAAAAAACGCCTATGACATCCTTTCTTCAATTAAATGATATTTGAGGAATAAATGGTTTCTATATTAAAACTTTGCAATGTCTACTCTCCGTCAGGATCACTCGCCTGCAGATATGACTGAGCCCCATCAGCTCCCAAGCTCCTTCCCAATGTTGTCTTCTCAGTGGGAAGTCTGCATGGTGTCTGTCCTGCCTGGGGCTGATTTAGTCAGTTTGTCCTTCAACTTCAGTCCTTCTGCCTCTGCTTTTGAGTGTTGGAATTATGGGCAAATGCCACCATATCTGGCTTTGTCATATTCTTCTTCACTTGTAATATACTGTGAACTTTCTTCGATGGGCAAGATATTTTTCTATAATGTTATTTTTTATGGTTATATGATAGAAATCAGATGTGTGGCTTATTTACTCCACTCTGTTTTGTAAATTCTAATAATAAATAAATCTATGGTAAATACTTTTGTGTTTATTTGTAATTATTGTCATGAAATAAATTCCTGGGCCTGGGTTTGGCCAGAGGTGCTCATCATAAAAAAATTAACATTAAATAAATAATGATAATGATTTTAAATGCTTTTAAACATTGAACTGATGTTTCTTAATTTCTCTGCGGACAACTATTTTTTAATTTTAAAAATTAAAATAATAACATAATTTCCCTCCTTCTCTTTTCTCCCCCAACCCCTCTCATGACCGTTTTTCTTTAATTTATATATATGTACATGTATTAGATAAGCATAAACGTATAATATAGTCTTCTAAGTCCATTTAGTGTTGTTTGTACATATATTGCTTTCAGGACTGACCACTTGATATGAATACCAATTAGGGGGAGTCATCCCTGCAGAAGACTAATCCTCCCAGTCTCAACACTCCTTAGTTGCCTATAGTTCTTGTTTATGGATAGGGTGCTGTGAGCTTTTCTCCTTCCATGTTAGCCATGTCTATCAGTGCTGTCCTTGTTCAGGTCTTCTTTAGGCAGCCATAGTGCTGAGGTATCATGGGTAACACTTCCTGTGACAACAACCACTAAAAACAAAACAGGTAACAGCCTCAAAGGGACACATTTTAAGGGACCATTCATCAACACAGAGGGAAAATTTTGAGGGTTTCAGAGCTATTTAAAAACTGATGTTTGTGCACTCTAAAATTTGAATTAGATACAGCATTCCTGTGTGGAAATTTTGAACATTTAAATAAAAGAAAATGCAAATCACTAGTGATATTTATCAATAAGTCATACAAGGTCAGACAGACACTCTTTACTTTATTTGAAAGTGCTCTAAGGCTGGAGAGATATGTTAGTGTGTTAATGATCCATAAAGGGTTGACTGGAATATGAGGTGCACCCTTCGCTAGATTTTAAAACAAAGGAGCTGTCACCAGTCTATTTTGACCAAATGCCTTATGAAAGACACCACCAAGAACAGAGCTTGGAAAAGCGAGGGTAGCTGGCTGCCCCTGGCAGCTCCCTCATTCTGCACTTTAATAACTCACTGGCAACATGAGAAAGTAGTTTGTGTTCCAGACTTTGCCTCCTGGTATCTAAATTTTTATAGGTGTTTTGACTGAGGTGTAGAAGAGGCATTTTTGGGGGCTGCTGATTTCTATTCCAGATTGTGGGATGTGAATAATTTGGTAAATTAACATCAATGGGTTAGACTGTTCTTTGTAACCAGCAGCCTCTGGGCTGCCTGTTCCGCTGGATGGTCACATTAATTTGCAACCCACAGGAGGATGGCTGCTGGGCACATACGCCCAAGCTAAATTTCCTTTTTTAGCCCCCCCCCCCCAGTTTGGATATTCAGGTAGCCACGAATGTCTGAGGCAGCTCTCTCTTGTGCATTCATAATTCTGGCCAAACCCGTGGCTTCCAAAACTAATATCAGGCAGGAAAGATCCAAACCTTAGTGCTTTTGTGGCTTTTTTTTTTCTTCCTGGGACCAGTTTTCAGCCATGTTTCCAATGATCAGTCTGTATTCATAGTTATACACTAAATACTTAAACTGTGTGTGCTACAAATGATGTTTTTCTAGCCTGTCCATATAGCCTATTAAACCAGAGTTGGCAGTTTTCCATCCCTTAGGAGAAGCATTTGGCATAAATAATATTGTCATTTGGGCAGGCTAGACATGGTCTGAAGAAGTGACCTTGTATAAATATTGTCTGAGGTATGACTGAGGCTAAATTATATGACAGGGAGCTAGTGTGTAGTCTGGGCTCTGGGCCCTCTTGGTAATGAAGTTGCTTCTTGTAGTAATGGAGCCATCTGAATTCGAAATGCAGCTAAATACACCAGAGGCTGTTAAAGACACAGGCGCCAGCTTTGTAATGAACCCCTGCTGTCCTGAGGATGGCATGGCAGTACTGGAGTGTCATTGTTGTTCAAGTGCCTTCGCCTTTTTAAGAGACAAGTTGTCCTAGAAAGTGCCTTTGTCCCACAAAACCTCCCTCTGTGTTGAGACTGCTCAGTAAGCCAAGTGTTTGTTGATTTCCCCACCCACTCTTAGGGTGAGCAGCTGGCACTGAGCATGGAGTCTTGGGTACTGCCGGGCTGTTTGTGGTTTACCTGGTATATTGGAAGCGTAACACGGTCCCGCCAAAGACAGTTGCTTTCTGTATCCTCTTACAACACCCAAATTTAGGATTTCATTTCCTCTTTCCTGTTCTCTGCTGCCCACCAGTCTCATTATCCAGAATCTCTTCCCTTCCTTTCTCCTCTTCCTCCTCCTATTAATTGATCTGCCAGCCTTGTCTTTCAGAAGCATGATTTCATTTTCAGTGGTATGTCTGTTTACCCCCCCCCAGCCAACAAATATGTATTGAATGCCAGTTGTGTGCCAAGCCTTTTGGTCTCTGTTATAATAACATTTACATTGTGGTGGAAGACTTAGATATTTGACAGATAACCACACCACGGGCACAGAGTGACTGTTCTTTAGGCAGAAAGCAAGGCTCTTTGCTAGCATACAACAAAAGAGTTGAGACTGGGGATCCAGGAGAAGTTCTGACAAAAGCGAGGGCCACACTGGGAGGGCCATGTAGACCACGTTAAAAATTGCCATTTGTATTCCACCAGCAAAGAGGAGTCACTAAAAAAATGTCTAAGCAAGACAGTAATTGGATCAGATTCGTAGTTTGGAAATCCCACTTGGTTTGCAATGGGGACATATGACTGGCAGTGACCAAAGAGATCACATAGGAGGGGTCAAGGTTAATCAGTTACGACAGTGGAGCTGAAGGGGGTGGGCTTGAGTACCACATATGGGGAAAGGGAGAATGGGATTCGAGGTGGGCCAGGGGCAGGAATTGTTAAGGATGACCAAGAGCTTCCATTTGAGCAATGGTTTTGGTTGCACATTTACTGAGGGGAAAATACAGCAAACCAAGATTAAAATTGTGTACAAATGTGCATGGTGTGTTTACTAAGCAAAAGGCTTAAAATAAGAAAATTCTTGGTGGATTTTCAAAGAACAAGCAGGGATTTGGGTGGAGTACAGCATATCCATAATGAGAAAATCTGGTGTCTGGAAGGCTCTAAAATCTGAACCTTTTGAGTACCAACGTGACCCGGGTGGAAAATTCCATACCTCATGCTGCACATGGCAGATACAATGCAGGTGCACCGAGGATACAGTGTAAGATGACCTCCAGCCATGTGTCTGTGAAACATGTGAATTCCGTGTTTATACGCAGGGTGAATCCTTAAAATATCTCACTATGTATATACAAATATTTCGAAACTTCAAAAAAAATCAGAAATCCAAAACACATTTCAGATAAGGGATGGGAAGTTTGTTGTAGGAGCTAAGGTCACGAAAGCACGTGGGAGAGGCAGGCAATATGAATCAAAGAGCCCTGAAGGGCTCTGCAAAAGAACTTTAGGTTCTAGTGGGACGGTTTAGGGAAGTATCGGGTTTCAGGCAGAGGTATTATACTGTCAGAATTACATTTTTGAAATGTTGGAATAGAACATTCTAGGGTCAAGGCCAAAATCAGAGACTAGTTGTGTGACAATTATAATGTCCCAGGTAGATAATGATGGTAATGATTTAGCTCAGGGTGGTTGCTTAGAAGGTGGTAAGAAGTAAGATCCCGGTCAGAACTTGAATATAAGAGTTTTCATTTTATGATAGATTGAACAAAGCCAGATGTAGGAGGAGGGTGCTTGTTCTTTCCGGCTGCCCGGCGAGCTTAGCCCCGAAATAACCACACAGAAACTGTATTAATTAAATCACTGCTTGGCCCATTAGCTCTAGCTTCTTACTGGCTAACTCTTATATTAATTTAACTCATCTCCATTAATCTGTGTATCACCACGAGGTCGTAGCCTACCAGCAAAGTTTCAGCACGTCTGTTTCTGGTGGCGGATCCATGGCTTCTCTCTGACTCCACCTTCTTCCTCCCAGCATTCAGTCCAGTTTTCCCCGCCTACCTAAGTTCTGCCCTGTCAACAGTCCAAGGCAGTTTCTTTATTCATTAATGGTAATCACGGCACATGGAGGGGACTTCCATGTCAGCTAGAGAGGAAGAGAAGAATTGACAACAGCAAGATTTCTGACTTGGGCTCCAGAAATGTGGATTACCACTGACTAAGATGTAAATGACCCTGGAACTCATTAGGTTTAAATGTCCTTTTTTTTTTTTTTGAGACAGGGTTTCTCTGTAGTTTTGGAGCCTGTCCTGGAACTTGCTCTGTAAATCAGGCTGGCCTCAGACTCACAGAGATCCCAAGTGCTGGGATTAAAGGTGTGTACTACCACTACCTTGAGATTTGAAGTGATATATATAAGTGATATATATGTAATATATATATAATTTTTATTTTTATTCACTTTACATACCAACCACAGTTCTCCCTCATTCCCCTTCTCCCCCTCCCCCCAACCCACTCCCATTCACTCCTCAGAAAAAGTAAGGCCTTCCATGGGCAGTCAACAAAGCCTGGCACAATCAGTTGAGGCAGGACCCCGCCACTCCCCACATCAAGACTGACCAAGGCATTCCACCATAGAGACTGGGCTCGAAAAAGCCAGTTCATGCACTAGCCAGGGGTCCCACAAACAGATCAGGCTACAAAACAGCTGCCCACATGCAGTGTTGACTGAGGTTTCTGTCCTGCCTGGTCCCACAGGCGTTCAGTCCCAAAGAAACACACAGAGGTCTACATTAATCATAAACTGGTTGGCCTATTAGCTCAGGCTTCTTATTAACTCTTATAACTTATATTAGCTCACAATTCTTGTCTGTGTAAGAAATAAGAATATTATAGAAGAGGAACAAACGTGACAGGGCAAGCATAAGGATGAAGACGACTCTAGCAAGTGATGCTCGAGGTTCACGTCACCAGTAATAACACATAAATGACATTCCGGACCTCCTGAAGCTGTGTGCAACATCATTTCCTGTGTATTTTTGCCAAAAGAATTTAATTCCATCCGAATGTGCAAAAATAAATAGACAAAATTCTGCATTCAGGGAAAATTTACCAAATAACTCATTGGTTGGTTCTTTTCCAAAGAACCTAGGTCATGAAAAGCTTTTCAACAAATGGTGGCACTGTCACAACTTCGAGGAGTCTAAGGCAATACAGGGACCTGGAACAGACAAATGGGGTTGGGTGAAAATGACTATATTTCAAGTAAAGACTGTAGTTCAGTTAATAGGATTGTGCCACGGTTATTTGCCTGTTTTAATCAATGCACTAAGGTTATATAAAATGCCAGCATTCAAGGAAGCTTGTTAATGAAATAGAGATATTCTATTTTATTGTAACTTGTCTGCTAGTCTAAAGTTATTCTAAAATAAAAAAATAAAGAAAATCAAATTTGTGATTTTTGGACATGTACTCCTAAGGGTGTTACCACCCTTGTGTCCAGTCTGCTAGCTTAGCCCAGAGATACTAGGGATGTGGGTAAGGCCACCCTAAGGAGCTCTTAGACTGTATTCAAGCTTTTGGACTCTCTTCTAAGAACTAATGAAGGATTAGACAGGCTATGTGGAAGGAAATGGGAAAATGGACATGTTTGTTTTAAGCAAACAGAGACAAGAAAACAGAATAAATACCGGGGTAGGCTTAGATTCAGGCAAATACACAGTTACTTTCAATTATTCATCCTGTTCTCTAAACAGCGTTGACCATGAGTTAGCTCATGACTCACAAGGGTGTTAGCACATTGTAACGTCTGGCTGGGAGGATTGCTCAAATCCCTGAGGATTATCCTCAAGGGGCCTTGCAGCATCCTGTTTCCTCCTAAATTCAGGCACAATTGCAGAAGGATCTTAAGCTTGTAAGCCCCCAAAGTAAATTGTATGTCCAATATATATCTAATTCTCCCTGTGTGGCATGACTCCAGAACAAAGATTATGGTTGGATTGAGATTACTAACTTGCAGGGAAATGCCCAGAACAGACTTCTTAGGGACGAGGGGGAGACTTCCTCAGTCAACTGTGCTGAGGGGGAAGGGATGGAAACCTCACTGTAACAAAATACCTGAGGCTGTTGGATATAATAACTAAGAAATAATAATGTAAAAGTCATACATTGTAAAGAAATTCATAAAGAAGACAGAGGAGGGCTTTGAAACTGAGAAGTTCATTCTTTGCCCAGAGAAGTAAACCATTGATTGTTTGACTTTCATGCTGTCCTGTGGAGAAGGGTGTGTGTGTGTGTGTGTGTGTGTGTGTGTGTGTGTTGTATAAGAGGATGGTTTTGAATTAGCTCCTGTTACACAACACCTATCAGAAAACACGTAAGGGCAGATAGAGCCATTTTAGCTCGTGTTTTCAGGCCATCAAGATGGGGAAGGGTTGGCAGCGTCCATGGCAACTGGAGCCTGCGGCTGAGGTTGTAAAGAAGGAGGCAGGGAATGGGACCAGAGTAAACCTTCAAAAGACCACTTCCCCTGACCTCTACCTCCTTTCAAGAGCTAGGCCTCATCTTCTGAATGTTCAGTCTCTGGAGAAAAGGCTGGAGAGTTTTGACTTGTTTTTTAGATTATAATTCTATCGTTTCCCCTTCCCCTTCCTCCCTCTAAACCATCTTGCACACCCCTTCTCGCTCTCTTTTGAATTCACAGCCTTGTTTTTATTGACTGTTATTATATGCATGTAAAACACCCTGTGTAGGATATTTCTGTTCAAATCATGACAAATTTTACTATGACATTTCCACACTTGTGATTTTATCACAGTCACCCCATCTTTCTTATTTAGCTTCCTTCCTATCTTAGGTTCCCTTCCTCTTCAAGGCAAGTCTTAAACCTGGCTACCTCCCTCCTTGAACTGGCCTCATTGCCTGGCATGGCATGAAACCACATGTCCACACATTGCCCTGGAACCTTCTTTTTTCATTTAATTTAATTTTTTAAAAAAATTGTATGTGCATTGGTGTTTTGCCAACATGTATATCTGTGTGGGGGTGTTCAATCCACTGGAACTAGAGTTATAGACAGTTGTGAGTTGTCATGTAGATGCCGGGAATTGAACCCAGGTCCTTTGGAAGGGCAGTCAGTGCCCTCAACCACTGAGCCATCTCTCTAGATCACCCTGGGACCTTCTGAACTCATGTATCCTTCCCCTAAGAGTCAATGCCTATAAAACAAGGTGCTAAGTATAACTGTCAATTTCTTGATGTTTGCCCACAATGGGTTCCTTTCATGATTGTCTTTAATACTCTCAACAGCTCTTCCAAAGCTGTCTTTCTCATCTCCATGCTTACAGAGGTTTTCATGGGTGAGGAAGTGAAGTTCTGACTTGTCAAAAGTTTAATACCCAGTGAGTTAGCCAAGAAGGGATTTGAACCCAGGTCCTGGAAACATGGGATTATAGAACTTTCCCCTCGCCTTGCTGCCCCTTCTGTCTTGAAGGAACTGAGTGTCTTGGTGGTAGTCACCCCTCAGGGACTCTCAGCTGGTCTGGAAAGCGCAATGAAGACCACTGCTGCTGCTTCCGGAAGACCACCCGCTGTTGCTTCTGGAAGACCACCCTTTTCTTGCACAATACCAACTGTAGGGATTTAGGTAGCTACCCTGGGGACTGGAATCGCAGTGACCTGGAGGAGGGGAGGCTGCCTGCTAGCCTGCTGTAGGCAGTGACTGCTGTGGAGGCCTGAGGAGAAGCCAGAATAGCACACCTGGGCTCCTCATGTTGGAAAATCACCAGGATGTTCTGTCAGCATTGGCCTGCAGCTACGTTTCTGGCTGAAACTTTGGGTGGCTTTACCAAACCTCAAAGGCGGAAAGAACAAATCATGCTGAGAGAGACAGGCTCTCTGACAAGCGAGAGGGGCCGGGTGCTGTCTGGCTCCCTGCCAACATCTTGACACATGAAGAGGAGCAGAGATGTCCCTTCCTATTACCAGAGCCAGCCATCTGCCCTGGGCATCCCACAGAAAGGAGGCTCACCTCTGCCTCCGTCTGTGGAGCACACCCAAGGGGGAGAGGGGTCCAGGTTCAGGGAAGACTTACAATGTGTATAAAACAATCAGCTATGAGTAGTTTCATTCAGGGCAAACAGTGGGGCCAGGGCATCTTGTACATTGGGGGAGTTTTAAGAAGTCAGTGTTTTGCCCAGAAAATGTAAAGGACAGAAAAGGGGTTATAGGTGTGATGGAGAAGAAATTCTGAGCCCTGTAGACAAGCTCAACCCTGATCTGCTGCATTTGTGCCTCCACCTTGCTGTCAGAGACCACACTGCTTTCCTGCTGTTCTGCCGGGAGGAGCATTATCCCAGCTCCACACCTTTGTCCCGTAATGCATTCCCCATCATGTAAACAGAGGATTTTCTCTAAATGGACATTCCTTAAAACACCCCATAGCTTCCTATCACCACTAGACACAGTCCAAACATCTTCAGGCAACTAGCATGGCCTCTGCCCCTGCCTGCCTGGCCATTTAGTAAGCAGTTTCTGTGCATTAGACACTGATGTCTCTGCCCGCCTGCCTGGTCAATCCTTCGCTCTTGGGTATCATATTAGATATCGCATCTCTTGAGAGGAGGTGCTGCGGCACGGCTGTATGTAGCCCAAGTTAGCCTGAATTCACTATGCACTGGAGGATGACTGAACTTTTGATCCTCTGTCTCTAGCTCCATGCCCTCCAAGTGCTGGCATTACAGGTGGGTCACCACACCAGGCTTTAGTTGCCATTTTTGAGGCAGTGTCTCCTGACCCTGACTTGTCTAGGGCTCCGGTGGCATCTAGTGCCTACCCCTCTGTGGCACTGCCTTCTTCCAGCTGGCTTCATCTGCCTCATCTAGTCTCAGTTTTAACACCTCCCCCAGGTGAATCGTATTTCACAAGTGTTTGTTAAATGAAGACGTAAAGGCTCTACATATAGGTAAAATCTCTGATCGTGCCTGATCCCTATAAGACTCCCTTTCCTGTCTCTCCCTGTTATAGAATACAGAATTGCTAGGTTTGTAGGTAATGTTTCCGCTGTTTGTTTTTTATTGTGTTCTTAGGGTGCCAGAGATGCTGGAGACCAAACACAGGACTAGCCCGTGCTACACAAATATTCTACTACTGAGATCCCTCCTCAGCCCTTGATCTTTTGATGCATTTAACTTTAAGATGCAAAGGTGCATTTCTTTTTATTTTATGTGTATGTGTTGGGTCCAGATGGGTCTCACACACAAACCCTGGCCCAGATGTGGCTCCGTGACTGCAGAAAATGACAGTCACAAGATAAAGCTGAGGAGGAATGTCCTCTGGGACAGAGCAAGGCCCAAGGGTTGGGACCTCAAATAAAGGGGACAGACTCTGTTTCGTCATGCTCGCTCTGCTCACTGTGGTCTCTCTAGTAGCTAGCTAAACAATACATAAACAGCAGTGGGGGGGAATGGTTCATTTCTGAAATGAACTCAGAGTCTCCTGTCTCTGTCTACCATTACCTTCTTCTCCAGGTCCCTGTGAGAGTCGCCACTATGGAGACTGGCCCTGGCACGTCTTTTGGTACGTGCTTTGCCAGCATGTGTGTCTATGCACATGCGTGCAGCACCTGTAGAGGCCAGAGAGTGTGCCAGACCCCATGGAACTTGAGTTACAGATGGTTGCTATATGCCATGTAGGTGCTGGGATTTGATTCCAGGTCCTCTGGAAGAGTAGTTGGTGCTCTGAACCACTGAGCCATCTCTCCAGCACCATCCTTGGTTCTTTTAGACAGAGTCTCTCTGTGTAGCTCAGATTGGCTTTGAACTTACTACACAGATCAGTCTGGTTTTGAACTTGCTCTGTAGCCCAGGCTGGCCTCTAAGGCACGTTGCTAGTATTACAGGTTACAGCTGCTACTGTGCTCAGCTAAGGCTGCTATTTTGCAGGGCAGATGACACGGGAGAACAGGAAGAAGTAGCTACTTCTCGGTACAAATGCAACTTTCTAAGAGACCCAGAATTCTTTCTGTGCACTTTGTTGGGCTTCTCTGGCTGGACATTCCCCTCTAGACCTGCATGTTAGCCAGAGTGCTGCACACAGGGGAGGGGAGGGAAGCCAGGGGTTAGCAGGCTAGAAACCTTTGAGTGAAAAATGTAGCTTAAGTAATGCCAGCTCACTGTCCCTAGGATACAAGCAAGACTATTTGATTCCTCTTGAGAAGAGCTCAACTTTAGTCCTGCCCTCAAGGAATTTTGCAGATAAAGTTACAAAGAAAATGAGCAACTCACAATAAAATAAAACTTAAAACCCAGAACAGGAAACAGGGCACTATGAATAAGAAAACAAAGAAGAAAAAAATGACAACAGAAGCAAAGCCACAATGTTCAGTTATCAGAAAAATCAGACATAGTGAATTCTAAAAACTGTGTGTAGTTGATTTAAGAAATGAAATCAAAGTCTGAAAATATATTTAGGGAACAAAAATGGATTTGCAAAAGAACCCTAAAAAACTTGAAAAAGAAATAATAATAAAAAACTATTAATTGAACTTTAAAATTCAATAGGTGAGAACTAAATAAACGGCATTGATGCTAAAGAGAAAACTGGCAAACTGGAAGATAAAAATAAATTAAACAGAATGTAGCACAGAAAGATAAATAACAGAACAACAAGAAAGTAGATAGAAATAGACTAGAAAGGCCAGCATACTTTATTTACTTGTTTATTTTATTCTTGAGGCAGTCTTGTAGGCAGAGATTTTCATCTGGACCACAGAGACTTAGCATTAATTATAAATGCTCAGCAGATAGCTTAGGCTTATTACTAACTAGCTCTTACAACTTAAATTAACCCATATTTCTTATCTAAGATCTACCACATGGCTCATGGCTTGTCTCATTTTCTACACATCCTGCTTTTGGCTTGAGACTCCTCAGACTGGCCATTCTTCTTCCCAGCATTCTCCTAGCCTAGCTCTCCCCCGAGTCTCCCCCAGCTAAAAGTCAATCAGCTTGCTATTAATCAAAGAGAATACATTGTGTACAAAGTTTATTTCACTGCCCAGTCTCAAGTAGGATAGGTTGGCCTCAAGCTTTCTATATAGCTGAAGATGCTCTGGAGCTATTGACTTTTCTACTTCCCCTGAGTGCTGGGATTGCAGGCAAGTGCCACCTTATCCAGCTTGTGCTGAGCTAGGAGTGGAGTCCAGGTCACCATTCAAGAACTTTTCCACCTGTGCTATATCCCAGCCCACAGAAAATAACTGGTAGAACATAGAAGAGGTTTTTTTTTCCCTCCTGCATAAAACAATAAGAAAACTATAAAGTTTAGTTCCAGAAATCCTAATGATGTCTAAAATCCACACTTTTACATTGAAAAATAAACTGAAGGATACAAATTATAGCACAAAATTTAAAATCCATCAAAGAATTGTGCAGCAACTTTGGTAAACAGTTTGACATCTCCTTACAGTATTAAGCATCAAATCACAAAAACGCCCTGCAATTCCACTGTCTAAGTGTATACTTACATGTATCCACACTAGCCTAGAAGATTTGTGTTCACAGAAAAATTAGAGAGATAAGTACCAGATTGTAAGCAACCCACAGTCCTATCAACCAATGAACAAAATATAGCATGTCTACACATTGAGGAATATTATGCATCCATAAATCGGAGGGAAGACTGACATTCTATATGAATAAACCTTTGAAGGGCTGTGCTTAAGTGAAAGAAGCCAGTCACAATAAGAAGCCATGTACACTGTGCAATATTCTATTCATGTGTGATATACAAACCTGAGGGACTGGAGTCTGCACAGGACACACCAACACCAAGTTCTCAGCACAAAGGAGATTTATTCACCTCAGAGGGACAGAGACAAAACATAGACAAAGGAGAGGGGAGGAAAGGAGAAAGGGAGTTGGGGGGGGGATATTTGCCCTGGAGGGATAAATGACTGCTCTGGATAGAGAGGAGACACATGTGGTGGCCTGTAAGCAAATGGCAGTTTATAAAGGGATAAGAAGAAGCCCTGTGTTAGCATGAGTTGGTTTTGCTTGGGCATGTTAATTAGGGTAGCCAAAAGGGGGCTTTTGATTGCTGGACTTCAACACTTTGATAGCTGTCCTGGTAGTCAGCCACAGGAGGAGAAAATGGTCAAATAAGGGAATAGACCTCGGTGGCTAGCTTTGGGGATTTAATCTATAATTTAGCAAGGGAGACCTGCTAAAGCCCCTTCACAGACAGAACATACAAACCCGGACACAGAGGAAGAGAGGTTACCAGGGAGTAGTAAAATGCTGTAAACTGGTGATTGTGTTTGCATAACTACGTACACTAGGAACGCTATGTGGGCAATATCTCAAGCTACTACTTAAACAACAACCAAAGAGAGAACACTGGTTATTTTCCAAGGATCAGTGTTCCAATAATTCCCTCTCTCTAGCAACAACAGTGAAAACCAGAATATAGTAGAGTAATATTTCTAGTTTTCTATTGACAGACTAAAAACACGTTCTGTAAGTCATCTTTACCTTTCAGTAAGAGTGACCTTCTGCAGAGGAGTGATGAGCAAGGGTACCATTAAGTATGTGGGTAAAGCAAAGCTAATTGTATGTGTCTAAAAGTATTTAAACAACATTTAAATGTGAAGAATAGGCAAGAAAAAAATCCAAACAATTCAAAAGTGGCAAGGGTGGAGTCAGGGTTGGGTTAGGTGGGAGAAAGCTAGACAGATATCACGTGATGCTGTGGTGGAATCAAATTCAAATATGTTAGCGTTTGCTGTGGTAAGTTTAAATGACAGATATCACGCATATCAAAAAGGCAAAATTACAGGCTGAATAAAATTAAATTCCATGTGGGTGTTGTTTGGAAGGGAGAGAACCAGAACAAGGAGGCAGAAAGACTGTTGAAGGATAAGGAGGAAAACTTAAACCAAAAGAAGGCTAAAGTAGGTGCTGGAGAGATGGCTCAGAGCTGGGTTCTATTCCTAGCACCCATATGGTAGCCCAACCATCCATTCAGTTCCAGGGAATCTGAAGCCTTCTTCTGGTCTCCAAAAACACCTATACACACAAAATGAAAAATAAGTGTTTAAAAGAAAAAAGAAAGAAAGCTAAAGTAAATATATTAATTATATAAATATATAATGGAAGAGGAGACTGAGGCCATACTGGGTTTCTAGAACCGATGAAAGTCATTGTGTAGTAATAGAGAACTCAGAACAGGGCAGAGGAAGAGGTATTGCAATGTTCATCCTCTCATAAGAACAGCAGCTCGGACCTCCATCAGTCAGGACCCAGGGAATCCAAGCGTGTGTTTTAGTGGAAAAACTATAAGATGCATGTAGAAGGAAATCCAAGCAGAAAATGTGAAAGTGGTTTGCAGAGAAAATAATAAACTTTATTAAAATAGATTATGAGGGACCTAGAAAATAGAGCTGTATGGTGACCTTTACAACAGGATGATTGATAGTGCACATATTGATAGACATAAACACTCCATATATTCCAGTTCCCGTTCTCTTGGAGATTCCCCTGGAACTTTACAATGTATCTTTCTGTCTGTGAGAGCGGAGGTCTAGAAGCCAATAGTGTCTGGTGAAGGAAAACTGGGGCGGCTTTTCTACCATGTGCCAAAGCATAATAAAACAACAGGAATTATCTGGTACAGATGAAGGAACAGATAGACAAATGGAACCAACTGGAAGTCTCTAAATAGAGTTTCCAAAGCACATATGGAAACTCTATGATGGAATAGCCACTGTAGATTAATGTGGAAAAATACATGGTGCTGGGTCAGTCAGTTATCCTTGTGCAGGCAAGTCAGAGTCCTCCTTTTACCGTACACAGACATCAAGGCCAAGTGGAATAAAAACTTAAATGAAAAAGGCAAAGAGAAAAAAAGAACCTTTCAAAGGACAAATTAGGAGGACATCCTTATGGTGTTATGACAAAGGAGAATTTCTTTAAGTAAGATACAGAAATATAGAGCCTAGAAAAATGGAAAATTCAATCCTGTTAAATATCTGTCATCATAAGGCCATCAAATACAAAGAGAATAGAAAATTCATTAAGGTGAATGCAATATTCCAGCTCATGAAATAAAAAAGCCCACAATTCAGAGTATACTGAAGTGTCCCACAAAGACAACCTAGTAAGAAAATTAGAAAGTAAGACAGGAATGAGAAGAATTATCCTTACTGGTGCACCTCTTTTTTTCAGAAGTCAGGAAAGCCTATAGCAGAATTACAATTTCATGTAAACTAGTTAGGCAAAAAAATTAATTTTAATAAATTCAAATACTGACAAAGAAGAGGAACAATGGGATCTCTAGTCCACAGTTATCAGAAATGTAATTTGGTATAAGCATTTGTAAAAGCCTTCTGCACCCCCTAATAAAATTAACCTGTGGGCCTAGTCAGTGTTTTATTCCTGTGAAGAGATGCCATGACCACAGCAACTCTTACGAAGCAGGACATTTAACTGGGGCTAGCTTACAGGTTCAGAGGTTTAGTCCATTATCTGCATGGCTGAAAGTGTGGCAGCATGCAGGTAGACTTGGAGCTGGGAAGAAAAAGCTGATAGTTCTACATAGGGATCCATGGGCAGCAGGAAGAGAGAAAGCCACTGGGCCTGGCGTGGGCTTTTGAAACTTTAAAGCCCACCCCTTCCTCCAACAAGACCACATCTACTCCAACAAGGCCACACCTCTTAATAGGCCACTCCCTGGTGACCAAGCATTCAAATCTATGAGCCTACTGGGGCCAATTCCTATTTAAACCACCACACTATGTATATCTTAAATCTGTCCATTACTGGTCTTAGACTTAGAGAAACTGCAGATGAGCACAGAAGAAAGTAACTAGCAAAAGTGTGTATAACAGCACTAACTGACCATACTTCAACTGTGTATTAAGAGTAGAATAGATACATTTATACAAAGGAATATTTACATGACAGAAAAAGTGAACCAACTGTTGCGGCATGTATCAACATGGGAGAATCTTAGAGACCACAATAAAGATAAAGAGATTATGAGCTGCTGGGATTGCCAGCACTGTAATCCTTCTTATCCAAAGAACAAAATTAGCTTAACTATGTCTCAGATTTTAATACTCTGGGTTATCTCAACTATAAAGAGCAAGGAATGGTTAACATAAAGTTCACATGTTGTTTCTATTTGCTTGCTGGGTCTGGTATTTTTGTGACAGGCTTTCACTGTGTAGCCCTGGCTGACCTGGAGCTCCCTATGAAGACAAGGCTGGCCTCAAACTCACAAGATCCTCCTGTCTCTGCCTTCAGAGTACTTGTATATTAAAGGCATGTGCTAACCTTCCCAGTCACATGCTGTTACTGGGTTAATTAACAGTGGTTAATTGTCTAGGTTTTTTAAATTCTGTGTTTATTATTTCTTAAATTCTACAGCTAAAATGTGTTAATTTTATGCATATATACTATACCCCTCAATTAGAGTAAAAACTCAGTTTATTGTTACTGTGGCAAATATTGAATGACACAAGGCATGTAGAGTAGCTGACGTCTAAGAGGTTCTCAGTATCTAAATCTAAGAAAGAATCAAGGAACTCGTCAATGGACCAGTCCAGGATACATGATGGCCAGTCACAGCGCATCAGGCTGTGGACAAGAGGCATCTTCTCATGGGCCCCTCACTTGGGATGCAGAACACAGACATGGGCTGGTACTCATCCAATCCTGGAGGAATCTGCCAAGTCAAGTGGGCAGATGCATTCCAGAGATATGTTTGCAGTCTCTTAGCCTGACATCACTGCCATAAACCCAACCAGCTCCTTTTAATGTAAAAATAAGCCCCAAGGCATTATACTCTCTCCCCAGTGGAACTGTCTCAGATCTGTGTGGGAAAAGATGAGCCTCTTCACTGTGCGCCTTCACACCAGGCCTGCAGAGATTCAGCACACTGATGTCACCACCTCTCTTCTCCCAGGTCTCCAACAGACCAGCTGAGAGCTGTGGTTTGCATTTGTTTGTTTGTTTGTGGCCTTCAAGGTCTTTTAATAAGACTTAACTGAACATCTAATAAGTACAAGGCATTTTTGCCAAACACATGACACTATGTGTTCAATTTTGTATTCCCAATAGTTACTGATTTTTTTTGCTAGTTTGTTTTTTCAAGACAGTGTTTCTCTGTGTAGCTTTAGAGCTTGTCCTGGAACTTGCTCTCTAGACCAGGCTGGCCTCAAACTCACAGAGATCTGACTGCCTTTAGTCTGGGTAGTGCTGGGATTAAAGGCGTGCGCCACCACGGCCCAGCATTCGGAGAGTTTCAAAAACAAAATATGATAAACGAAAGTAAGCTACCTTGAGATTTATTCTAAAACACATGGCTTTAGCTTCAATCTAGAGGGAACAAAAGATGAAGGGGAGCCAGTTGAGAGGTGGTTAACACGTTCACCAACCACAAACTGAAGGCAAGAACTAAGTCAGTGGTGGGGAGCTGGTGATGGAGACAATGTCAGCTGATTTAATGACACACTCTCATAACTGAGATGTGTGTGTATGCGTGTGTGTGTGTGTATGTGTGTGTGTGTGTGTGCATACGTGCGCATTTATCTACTACAGGTTTCTTGTGTACCTTTCCTATGCTGAGGACTTTTCTGTTAATGAGTCTGTCTATATGGGATGAAGGTGGAAACTCTTTCCAGGTCTTCTAAGCTGAGAGCCAGCCCTTGCATATCTGGTTTCGCCAGGACCTTTGTTGGGAAGACAGGGCTAGACAGGAGATTGCACATGGAATCTGTTCTAGGCTCGTAGTGGGACACAGAGAGCAGCAGTCCTAGCAGCTGGTGTCACCCCAGATTTGGCATGTATCCGTGGCAACAGCAGAGTCTCCACTGGCTAGCCTTGTGGAGCAATCTGGGCCTTGTTTCTCAAGCTTAGGCTTAATGATTTAAAAACCTCTTCCATTCCCTCTCCCTCTCTCTTTCTTCTAAATACATTTTATTGTTTGCCACTAAGAACCCAAGCTAATAACCATGGAAATGACAGGAGAATGATCAGCTGAGGAGAGAGGAATCTGTATGGAAGCAAACCCAGACACTGTGTCTTTTGTGCTGGATGAATGATAGTGATGTCACCTAAGTTTGGAACGACTGGGAAAGGATAACTAGGAAGCCAATGGCCATAATAAAGAGTTCAACTTTCTGCATGCCGAATTCAAGTGTCCTTTGGGACACACAGTCAAAGATAGTGAGAAATATGAATCTTGGTATCAGTAAAAAAGGATAAAAACCTATTTAGGGTTTGTCAGGATATATTTCCTTATTAAATTATTATTAATTCAGCTCTTGCATTGTGCCAGACAGTGAGGAAACAGCTATGAGTAAGATGAGACTCTGCTTCCATAATCCATTTAAGCTAATAGAATAAATCAGAAATAAGTAAACAAGCAATATAAAACCCAATCGGACAAGTGATAAACACCACAGGGGGAACAGAGCAGGATAAAAAGGAGGAGGGTGAGGCTACAGGTTAGGATGGCGATTTCCGCCAGTATCCAATCTCTTTCCAGAAGGGCATTTGGGTGACATTGGAGAACAAAGGCTGTACGAGTTTGGAGACAAGGACCAGCAGTCTCATCAAAGAGAACAACACACACAGGAGGAAGATGAGTGTGGGGCGCGAGGGTCATAGTGAAGCGAGCAAGAGGAGAGTGGAGATGACCCCAGAGAAGGAGCCGAGGCCAGGTCCCATTGTCTACGTTGTTGACCACAATGAGGAGGTGTTTTTTTTAGAATCTCATCTTAAGTTTGATAAGAGCCACAACAAGACTTTGGGCAGTGAGAGAAATGAGTTGACTTCTATTTTCAGGGCTTCCATGAGGCATCTTGAGTGTGTAAATAATAAAAGAAAGCACGAACTGAGGGAAGTTTTTAGCTTTTGGATGGAGGGATGACAGCATGAATGTGTGCTAAGAGGGAGGAGCCAGTGGAAATAGGGTATAAAGAGAGGAGATGGGGTCAGTGATCTGCATTGGTGGCTAAAGGTGCTTGCTGCTCAGTCTGCCAGCTGGAGTTCACTCCCCAGCCCCACGGTGGGAGGATAGAGTCAGCTTCTGAAAGCTGCCCCCTAATAGCGACACCCAACATGTGGCATGCATATTCTCAAATAAATAAGTAAATAGATAAACAAATAAATGATAAGCTAATTAAAAATTATGATGGGTGGAAGGAGAGAATGGGGCTTAAAACACCGGATGGAAGAGACAACTTTTTTTCTCGCTTGGGAAGGAGACAGGATGGAGAGAGATGCAAAGAATCTACACAAGAAACACAAAGCACTTATGGATGACTTCTGGGTTTTCCCTGAAGCAGGAGTTGAGCTTCAACAGGGGACGGAATAAGTGGCAAAAAGCAAGGAGCAGAGAGATCTTCAGGGGAGCTATCCTGCTGTCTTCACAGAGGGCATAATCTAACATTTTGATGCTGTCTATGGGTCCCCATGAATCTCTCTACTTGGGTCCAACAAGCTGTCTCCCTTCTCCCGCCACCCCAAATCCCTTCTGAAATCCCACCTGTAGCCATGGGAAGTTCCCTGCCCAGAGTGAATTATAGATGGAATCTTTATCTTCATTCTCTGGCAAAAGTCTTTCCCCAGAAGGTCTGTGCTGATCCCCCCAGAAGTAAAACATAGAGCATAGGAAAAGCCGAAAACCAAGTCTAGAAATTTTCAAGGGAAGGATATTGCAAAGCATTATAAATTAAGAGAAACACTAGATGAGCGAGTAGATATAGATTATGTGCTCCATATTTTAGGATTTAAACTTCTGCAAGGCAACAGTAGGAAGTAGTTTAGAGAAACAGTTAGGGTCACTGGCCTTGGAAACCCAGGACGAGCTGTTAGATTTCTCAGTGCTCATGTATCCTAATATGTCACGTAGACATGGCGGTAGACCTACCTCATCCATTTCGATCATTGAGGTGGTTAAAGTGTTGAACGTTCGTGCAGCCCAGGTGCTCTAGTTGAAAGCAATTGATGACTGATAGCTATTGGTGCTAGGTGGAAACACAGGCATATTGTAAAACCTCCATAGGAAATGCTCAAGAAGGAACTAAAACACTTCTATACGTATACTGTAGGGGAATGTCATATGGGGTGAGAGGACACCCCCTGATCTTAGATTTCTTTTCCTCCTCTGGGGAAACTTCTCTGCTGTCTTGGAGCAGATAGTGGTAACCTTAGGACAAAGTGTGAGCTTGCTGAATGGGGGAACTTCTGAGCCACCATTCCCTGGTGCCTTCTTCCTTGAGAATTTTACTCTTGCCTCAAAGAGCCCTATGAACTGCATGCCGTGTAGCATGCTTGACATCAGCTTGTTAAATCATCTCTTCAGATGAGAGCCCGAAACATTAACACACTATTCCTCCTCCCAGGCAGTGCATGCCTTAGTGCAGAGACAGCAGGCTCTGAGCTACGAATGAGCAAGCCTGGGCCGTGAGGGGTGAGAGGAGAAAAAGGAGCTTACACTGGACAGATAAGTGGGGCTAATTACAGGCACCTGAGGTCCTTCCAAAGCATTTGGATCCCTTGAGAGGATTAGCCAACACATTTGTTTCCTTCTCAATTGTTGTGATAAAACCATGATCGAAAGCAACTTGGGAGTTTATTTCATTTTACAGGTTAGAGTCTTTCCTCATGGGAGGCCAAGGCAGGAGTTCAAGTAGGAGCCTGGAGAGAACTGAAATAGAGACCATTCAGGAACGCTGCTTATTGGCTTTGTGCTCAGGCTTACTTTTGACTACCTTTCTTATACCTCCCAAGGACCCCTGCACAGGAGTCACATGGTCCACAGTGGGATGTACCTTCCCAATCAACAAAGAAGAAATTGCCTGACAGAGAGTCCTCAGGCCAACTGCAGGCATTTCCTTAGATGAGGTTTCCTCCTCCCACGTGACTCTAGTTTGTGTTAACTTGACAAAACAAACAAACAAAACAACAACAACAAAAAAAAACCAACCAGCATAAGAAAGAAGGAATTAAATGGACCTGAATTCTGAATCTGCAACTCAAAAGTTTTGCCACATCTCTACACAGCATCAGACTGCATTGTCTCTGCTGGGAAAAGAAGAGCCAAACTCTCAGGCTGCTCTGGGCACCATGCATCCCTGATAGGGATGTGCAGCTTGCGTTCAAACAGAACAAAAACCTCAGGCTAGAGCTATCCTCCACATTTCTCTTAGCACTTTGCAGCGGCTACTGGTGCTTCCCGATGGCAAGGCCTCACCTCACCCTTCCTCTGCCTCTCTTTTGTTTTGATGGCTAGGAGACTGGTTCTGGTTGAGTACTTAAAGGAGCTGGAAGGGGTTATCTTGAAAGGAGAAATCAACCTTCCTAATGCTGTGATCCTTTAAAACAGTTAGTGGTGTAGGAGGTTCTTCTGTCTATGTGTTGCTTTCATTGGTTGAATAAAGAAACTGCCTTGGCCTAGTAGACAGAACTGAATGCTGGGAAGAAGGCAGACAGAGAGCTGCCATGGAGCTGCCAGGTCAGACATGCTGAATCTTTCCCGGTAAGCCACGACCTCGTGGTGTTATACAGATTATGAGAAATGGGCTAAATCAAGATGTGAGAGTTAGCCAATAAGAGGCTAGAAATAATGGGCCAGGGGGTGTTTAAATGAATACAGTTTCTGTGTGATTATTTCGGGTGTAAGCTAGCTGGGTGGCCGGAACAAACAAAGAGCCCCGCTCCCAACAACAAGTTAGTTCCTCATGTTGTGCTGACTCCCAACCATAAAATTGTTTTCGTTGTTACTTCATAACTATAATTTTGCTACTGTTATGAATTGTAATGTAAATATCTGTAAGGGGAGACTGGACTTCATTTCCACGCCATCCAGACCCAAACAATCCCACAGAAACTATATTCATTACAACACCGTTTGGCCTATTAGCTCAGGTTTCTTATTAACTAACTTTTACATCTTAAATTAACCAATTTCTATTATTTTACATTTCTATTATTTTACAGAATTCAGAATTACTATGAGGCTCATGCTTTGTTACTTCTTGCTTCTTTGGTGGCCACATGGCATCTGCCACGTCTTTCTCCCTGCATTCAGTTTTGGTTTCCTGCCTAGCTCTATTCTTTCCTGCCATAGGCCAAAGCAGCTTCTTTATTCACCCATGGTAATAAAACATACTCACAGGATACAGAGGGGGATCACACATCCAATATCAGATATGCAGGGCATCTGATATGCGATCCCCACAAAAGGGTCACTCAGCTCCAAAGGGGTCATAACCCACAGGTTGAGAACAGCTGCTCTCCACAATGCACAGTTTCCACCTGGATCCAGAGTAGGGGAAACAAGAAGCATCAAGTCATCTGGGATGACTGAAGAGAGTTAAATGCAGGCTGTACATTAGACCCCTCTTGCTCTGAGTCTGGGCTGTGGAACGGCACCAGCAGTTTCCATTGCCTGGAAGCTTTATAGAAGTTTAGAGTTGCAGCCCCCAGAGCAGCGACTGACATGTTGAACAAACACTACGTAGACAAAATAGTTCTATCAATGTTATATATTTCTTGTATTTCATAATGATATAGCTGGAGAAGGGGTGTGTGTGTGTGTGTGTGTGTGTGTGTGTGTGTACACATGTGCTTTTTCTAAGAGGAAGAGTTCAGAAGCAAATCTCCAACTCATACCTCATGCTGAAGGTGAAACTTGAGGGAACAGGACCTGAGACTCTTTGGTGACACTATGAATTGTCCAAATGGAGCCATTAGCAACTTACAGGTGAGACAGGCGAGCCAGGAAGACATGTGCTGCACCACGAGGGCAAATCTGGTCGAGTGAGACTAACCTGCAAAGGAAGACGGTCCTACCATACACAGAGATCACTTCCCAGTATTAACAAGCCAACAAGGTTGGAGGATGGCTTAAGATTCCTTCTTTTGACTATTGCAGGTTTTCTTTTCTTTTCTTTCTTTCTTTCTTTCTTTCTTTCTTTCTTTCTTTCTTTCTTTCTTTCTTCCTTCCTTCCTTTCTTTCTTCCTTTCTTTCTTTCTTTCTTTCTTCCTTTCTTTCTTTTTTTAGTTTCTCCAAACCTTGTAACACAGATTCTCAACCTCCATAACCTATATGCACTGGCAACAAGATAGAATGTCCAATGCTCCTTGTGTGTTGGTGACAGGCAAGAAGAGAGCCCTGCCCCTTGGTGGAGGCTTCTGCTAAGGTAGCAGTATTAGTCCAAGGAGTGGCTGTCACTGTGCTCCAGGATGCCCGTTGTTGGAGATGCCTGGAAAAGCTGCCAACATCTGCATGTCTTTTAAAGTGCCATCGTGTCCTCAGAGGATCTGAGTGCTGTGTTCAGGGCACCTAGCCTTTGCTGGCATTTTTTTTTATAACTGTCAAGTCACATAACAGGAAGTGGTAAGGATGAACCTTCCACAGACTCATCTGTCTGTGACTCTAGAGGACACTGACGCATGGCAGGGCATTTATTTCAAATAAAACCCAGTGTAAAGCAAAGGCTGGAGGAATCCTCCACCCACCTCTAGTTCCAAATTCCACTCAGGTTTGGAGCAGAGCTGAACAATTTTCTTTTCGAACCATGAAAAGGTAGAAGAATCCGGCCTCTTCATGGTAACAGGAGACACAGATACACATCTTTCTCCAAAGGTACAAGACCGTGTTTACTCTTCTGGATCCCTCGTCGCCAGTTCCGCTTGTTTTTGCAGCTCGATGCTACCCATGAGGCCCAAAGCAAAAGAACCAGACATTCCAGATTGACTCAAATAATTCCATCTTCTAAGTGTAACGTTCTGGCACCTCTGCGATCTCCCTATTTGTTCCAGTTTTCATCACACCCCGTGATGCTGAGTGGCAAGATGGAGCACAGCTCGCTTCCTGTTGCCCAGCTGCCTGCCCACCACGAGACTGCGGATATGGGGCACAGAGTGTCTGCAGCGCAGCTAAACTGCCATTCAGGGATTTCATTCTCTTCCACAAATGAGAGGCAGAAACGGTTTTGTGGTTTATTTTGGTGAAGGAACATCTTAGAAAACAACAAAAGGAAAATTCCTAATGGCAGTTATTGTTAGTGAACTTTACATTTCTGCCAGATTAAGGGAGTCACTAAAAAAAAATAACACATAAAACCTTCAAAATACGTCTCGCTGTGTCTTCTCCAAGTAGTGACTAGGGGAAAGAAAAATGACATTCCTGACTGTCGAGCCACGTGACTTTCAATTACAGAGCAATTTGACTCTTCTGAAGGCAGGTCATAGTCATCTAAAAACCCCAAGACAGTAATGCTAAATAAATACTTTTCATTTCTTAGGTGGATGCGGACACATTCACAGCCCGGAAGCTGGGATGTCTGTGCACAAGCCGTGTAGCATAGCTGTGCTTTCTCTCTCCTCATGAAAGACGACTGTCGGAGACTGGGGAGAGAGCCCTTCCATACCATGTCTGCTCCATGTAGGCCAGACTTACTGGACTTTGGGATTCTGAGATAATTACCCCCTTGCCAAACATACTTCTCTGAATTATTCCATAAAACGCACTTGATAAATGGTTTTATCAAGGCCATTGTGTCTTGAAGAACTTAAATTAGTCCCAGATGAGTTTCTTTTCAGTTAAAATAGATTTAAATAAAATGTAAGTGTAAAGCCGCTTCCATTTTAACAGCTGGAGCCCATTCTGGCACTAAGTGCACCCACCTTCCTTATGCATTTATGACTTTTGTGTTTGTTGGAAATGAGCGAGATCTCAGGTGGCTGCATCTACTTCTTACATTTATGACTTTTGTATTTGTTGGACGCAAACAAGTTTTCAATTTCCTATCTGTAAAATAAAACAAGAGCAGCTGCTTCACAAGGCTCTGAGGTGGTTAAGGGAGAGAGCAGACACTGAGCTGGGCACTCGGGGATGTTTCTTTACCACACAGTTTCATTTCTTCACCTCTGCAGGATCACGCGGTGTGCGGAGGAGCTGATCTAACTGTACTTGGTTCTGTTTGTTTTCAAATGAGCACACACTGGAAAGCAATGGATTTCAACAACAACTCAGAATTGTGTGTATGCTTCTTAGACTTATAGCATTTACCTGAAGTATAAAAAGCTCAGCGGTAAAGGACTAGTCTAATGGTCAAGATTTGATCCCAGCACCATGATATAAAGAAGAAACAAAACAAAAAACAAAAACAAACAACAACAACAACAACAAAAACCCAAAACCAACCAAGCCAAAAAACAAAACAAAACAAAAACTTGGTTTGCTCTGAGGTGCCTCTGCTTTTTTGTTCTTACTCCACAGTACTTCTTGATTCCTCAGTTGTGTAGTTTTGCAGAACTCTTTACTGTCCTTGTTCAGATGCCATGGTTCCTTGTATTGTGTACCCCCCTCCCTGGCACCTGCCTTTCTGTTTCCTTTCCTAATGACCTCATTCTTCCTTTATGGCTCTTCCCAAATTTCGTTTTATCTATAAAATCCCTTCCAATTCCCTTAACACAAAAATAACCTCTAGCTCATTGTCATTTTCATGACATTTAAAAAAAAAGTAGGATTTTCCATTTCAAAGAGGGATCATGCACAAAAGCTGTAAAGATGGGTCTGCACAGGTGAGCCAGCTTCCGCTAGTGTTCACATCTTAGGATGTGAATGATCAGCTTGCATAAAGGCTGGACACTCAGGAAACAGCATTGAAGAGGAGGAGGAAGGGATGAGAGAGCCGGAGGGTGTGGTGGGGTGGAATGCTGTTTTCGGAATGAGACGAGGCTTTTCTTGGTCCCCAAACATTTATATTCACTGACAGAAGACTCCCGCGGAGCTGGCTGTCCAGACCCTGCCGTGAGTGGTGGGTATTTCCCCATGGAATCTCGTCCCTTCCCTGAGTATCTGGAGGCAGTTGTTTGTGGTTGCTGGGAGAAGAAGAGCACATTTTCTTCAGTGGTATAACCACTGTTTGGGACCACACTTTTGTAAATGATCTCCATCTAGTCAATCCAGGATATGTTAAGAAACCCAAATAAAATACATTGGGGTCACCAGAACAAGAGAATGAAAAGAAGGAGGGAGGAGGAGAAGAAGAAGCTGAAATATGAAAAGAAAATTAAAAAGTGAAAATAAAGGACTCTCTGGGAAGAGGGGAGAAGCAGCAGTGGAAGGGGAACAAGAGAGCTGTGGGGATGAATACGATCAAAACATATTTATGCACATAGGGATGTGTCATAGTGAAAACCAGTATTATTTATACTTAATACATGAATTAAAAATTACCTATTTTTTTTAAATTGAGCACTTTCCATTTATATTATAACTGCTTGAGGATTGTAAATGCCTTGAAGCCACGCCTCGTGGTCCCACACTTATCTTCTCTATAGCACGTCCAGGTGTTTGTTTACTGCGGATCACAGGGTGAACTCTAAAGTGATGTTGCCAATGAAGGGAGTGATGGCCTCCGTCACCTACTTCAACCAAATCCCGTTTGGTTTTTCCTTTTTTCTTTTTTAAGCCATACTTATTAAAGTCAGACAAATATATAGAAAAATATGCCTATAAATAAACCCAATGAATTGTGACAGAATGGAAAGTACCACCCCGTTCTTCAAATAGAAGGCTTCCTGCACTGCAGCAGCCCCCAGAGCCCCTCCCAGTAACTACTGCCCTTCATCTGGACTTCGCATCCTGTCCTCACTTTCATTTTAATAACAGGACTCCGTTGTTGCGGTGATAGTTATAACGCAAACCACGTTTACACTGTAATTATATCCAGACAAAGTGGCATGGATCTATTAAAAAAAAAGTTCCGATTAGGGCAAGTGCACAGTAGTAGGTGTTCCAGCTACCAAACAATGCCCATTGTCCGCGTAGCTTCTGTAGCTTCTGCGTTGAGGGTCAGCTTGTGGTTGGGTGTACCCACTTCGGATTGAGGGCATTTCCGGTCCTGACAACAGCAGGCCAATGTAGGGGTAGGACAGAAGCCATTTTTGTTTCTGTTCCCTTAGAAACACGCGGAACAAAATAAAGTTTGCCAAATGGAAATATACAAAACCACTGAGGAAATAAATGTTATTTTTAAGTTTCTAAGAAGGGAGGAGAAGTGGAAAGAATTCAAAAACCCGGTGACCTTTAACAGGACAACACAGCAGGGTCAGCAAGTGTCTAGAGAATGCTGTGTCGGGGGGAAGGGTGCGGGGAGCTCAGGCCTGGAGAAGCTGACCTCACTGGCCATGATGAGAATGGAGTTGGCTTTCCTCCAATCTCGAGTGAGCTGGATGGCAAGAAGGATACCATCCTTCAGAAATGGGAACAGCCGGTGAGAATCCTCGTCACTAAAGGAAGGGAGTGGGCGTCAGAAGGCCGAGTCTTCGCTCTCAGGCACTGTGGCTTTTCCATCCAGGAGGACGTCACAGACGAGGGTCAAGTGAACTAAGAGGGTGACGGCTACACTGCCAGGAAGGGCATTGTTCCAAAGAGAGAGGGCTGCGAGTCACCCCTCTGGGACTGGGAAGAGAGAGCCACTATGGCCATCTTCTTCCTTAGGACCCTTATGTCGTTGTTACATTGGTAGGTCTCACGTGGCTCAGGAACTGATGGGTGCATTGACAATAAAACCTGCCAACTCCGTTTTAAATCTAGACAGAGAGTGTATGCAGTTGGCCAGCTAGCCTTCCTCAGTGGATAGTATTGAGAACACGGGTTCAGCTGAAGACAAACCTTGTAACATATTGTCTCTCATAAAGAGAAAGTCACCCCATGGTAAACATGGGCCAAGTCAGGGTCTTCCTGCTGAAGCTTTGGTCACAAATGCCACTCCCAGACAGCCAGCACCCACAATGGCTCGATACCACCACAATGAACAGGAGTGCATGCCCTTTACTAACCAGGGTAGCTACCGACAGAGTCTCTAGGAACGTCTTGACTAAAGGCCGCAGGGGGCTGAATCGATCCTGCAGCCCCCACTCTTTCTCCCACTACTCTCTTCTGTACCCCGACTTCCCATCAGGTTAGTTTTCAGGATGCAGGAGTCCGGGCAGGGACTCAGAGAGACATTTCAAATGATTCATGACCTGGAATCTAGCAGAAACTTAATCCAACTGTTTCCCAACATGGGACGAGGGCTTGAAGAAGGCCAGCAGCTGCGCTGTTCAGTGTTCCTCTCTGCTTACTTAGGCTAGTTCTTACGACCATGCTTCAGTTCTTTCAGTAAAAGAGACAAGTACCATTTCTACAAATAGCACTGGGGCTTGTGATCAAGGGAATACTGAGTGTTTGCCCTCAGTGCTCCAAACACCACTAGTCATTTCTTTTCTCAGAGAGTTGTCCACTGAAGACCGTGTCTGGCCCCTCTCCCCTGGTCCCTTCCCTGTGGGAAAAGCTCTCCCTCTCCAATGCAGGCCCAGGGCCTAGATCATAGCCGTGGGAGCTCTCCTAAAGAACCCGCCCCCGTTCTGCTTCCCTTCCATCCGCAATATGGAAAAGAGCAGGGGTTTTTCAAGTTTCAGTAACTCCACCACCTACAGGGTGACAGGCTATTGGGTGCGCACAGCATACTTCATGAGCCATCAAACACAGGCCAGCGGGGAGAGGGTCAGGTTGAAAGGCTTTTCTATCCAGTGCTTAGTAATTACAGCACACTGGAAACGTCAGAATAGGGGATGTCCCCACATAGAAATAACATTTAAGTACTTGATGGCATATCAATTAACACGACTCTAAAAGCTTTACAGCAACATTTCATAAAAAGTCACGTTTTTGCTAACAAGCAAGCAAACAAACACGGTAAAACCAAACTCATAAAAGGTCCGTAGCTGAGCAATATTAAAAACCTAAAAATTTGTTGCAGAGGGAAAGAAAAGAGACTGGAAAGGAAATTCATCGAAGTTGACAGATTGTTAGTCTGGAGAAAAGGGCTTTGAATGGTTATGTAAGGTCCCCTCTTTGAAACTGTTTTCTTTGAGACACTTCAGCCCATACCGAGGGCTTTGCCCCCACAGGCAGGCTCTACTCCTGAGATGTCTCCTGATAGTTCACCTTTAAAAGGCCCCATGTTCTAATTTTACAATTACGACGGGAAAGAATTTTGTATGTAACTAGTCAGCAGAAGCAAACAGGGGCACTGTGGGTAGACCAGGCTGTGGCCTTGTGGGCCTGGGTGTGACCGTCTTGGGGAGGCATCAAAGACCTGGCTGGAGTGTCTCTAGCAGAGATGACGTTACCCTAAGAAAGTGCAGATTAACCAGGAGTCAGAAACAATCTCTGGAAAGTAGGGCACGGTGAGGTCCCAGAAGAGATAGACCTCCATCAACCTCTGGACCTTGCCCTGCCCCCGGGATGCGCATGCGCAGCAGGAAGCCGTCCTTCTCCGGGTTGAGCTGGCTCATTCTGTACCGGCTGCAGTCGCATCTACTAGTTGTGCTCTTAGAGATGGATATCACCGCTGTGGGTAGACAGTTGTTTGGCTGAGGCCTACCCCGCTACCAGAGCCAAAATGGGTAAATCAGATCCTAGACCGCTCTTAAGTCACTTGGAGGGAGAGGCTACGCTTCTAAAGTATAGGGTTTTACAGCTAGGAGGTTTAATGAGATCTGTACCATAGGCACAAGTCATTCGTGATTTTTTTTATTAAAATCATTTTAACGATTTCATTTTGTTAGAACACAGCAATCCGTAGCTTTGGGGGCTAGCGGGGATGTTTTTGGACATGCAGGCACGAGTCCCAAGCCACGCTGGAGACTCACTTTCCCGACTGTCCTTGAGAGGAGGGACAAGAGATCAGGAGGAAGATGGGACCATAAAGACCACAGGAAAGAGAGAATGGGCTTGGGAGGGATTATGAACCTATGTTGAACTAACCTTGCATAAAGTTCAGAGATGGAATCTGCTTAAAGACTGTTCTCTAAAAGGGTGTTTGAATGTCTGGAAAGAGATGCATGCTCATGTTTGGAGAGTTTATGTTGTTGTTTTTTAAATATAAGAATTCTGGGTGAGGCTAGATCTTGTTTTCAGTTGAGCAAACAGGAAAAACAACTTCAGCATGTAAAGTAGGAAGTCCCTGGGCTCTCCAGACAGAGCTTGGGCTTGCCTTCAGTAATTTTTCTCTGGTAGCTGATTGTGACACTAACTTGGCCCCCAGGGCTAGTCCTGAAGGAGTTCTCACTTCCTCGGGTCCCCCTCAGTTTCCAGGTGCCCATCTGTGTCGTCTTGTTGGTTAGCTGGATATTATTGTCAACTGTAGAACACCTTTCCACAGGCCTGGAGTGGTCAGGATGTAGGAAAGGACCTGTGGCCTGGGGATGTTTAGGCCCACGAGGGCAGAACAGACATCTCTCAACAATATGGCCCCCTGGCACTGTCCTGCTCATTTGTTTCAACCACATCAAGGCTTTCCCCACAATCTTCCTTCTATTTTCTTTCCTCTTTCCTTTCTCTTATAAAACAAAGGCCCCACTAGGGTTACCAGCACAGTAAGTGCTCTGGCGTGTCAGATTGCCTTGGCAGAGAGCAGTCCTTTTATCTGCATTTTGATCAGTGTTGAGTCTCCGGCCTTTAAATCTTTTGAACTCTTATCCATTGTTCCAGACAAGCTGCTGCTGATTCTACAACCCCATGTTCTCTCTTGATTGTATTACTTTGGCACCAGTATGATGTCCTTTTTCTCTCCTGGGCTAACGGGGTGAGGTGTGGGACAAAGGGGTTCAGAAGCCATAGTCAGCAGCTTGATGCTCTGTGATCTGTTGGAAGCACGTGGTGGCTGTTATCAAAAATTCACCAGTTCCAGGATAACTGGCAAAGGTTTGTGGTTTAGGAAGGACAGTCCAGCTCCAAAGCCCTGGAGGAACAAACTGGGGGCTGCTCTCAGTAGGGTTTCCCAGCCTGGGGTCATCAGGATGGCCCAAGAACCTTTTGAGAATAGGGTCCCCAGCTTGGGCAGCAGCCACCCATCCCCCCCCCCCCCCCCCCCCCCCCCCCCCCCCCCCCCCCCCCCCCCCCCCCCCCCCGCCCCAAGCTTCTGTGTGAGTCTCCACCAGCCGAGGCAGCACCTTTGGCTTATGGCCTTGGTTACCTAATATCAGGCACAACATCTGGCTTAGGCAACAGAGTGACTCTCCTGGGATGGATCTGCTGATAAGAGCTTCTCAGGTTCTGAGAAACACTTGGCCCAGCTTTCTACAATTCTGGCTTTGCTGTTGTGGGTGACCTTAAGATTCGACTCAGAGTTGAAGGGATCTTCAAATCAGACCTACGTTCCTGATCTCTTCAGTGACCAGGAAGAAGGAGGTGCTGAAGCCTCGCAAAAGGATTTGGGCTCAGGTCCATGAATGAAGGGGGACAGGAATAAGACCCAGGAGACTACCGCACAGCTTTCACTCAGCCAGCATTGAGGGGCTGTAAAGTCCCCTTGGAGGCTTACAGAACCTGGCCTTAGCTAGACGTTCTAACACTTCCAACTAACAAAGAAACCCTAATGATAGACGTTACTGAATATTAGTACCGTGACCAGCACTTACTAAGCACTGTCACACTTGGGCAGAGCTAACCTTTACACACCCTTGATCTTTTGGGGTAACAAATATGTCCAGCTTACAGAGGAGGGAACTCAGACTTTAGGTAGATCATTGGGGGATCCAAGCCAGTCAGTGGCACAGACAGAACTTGAACTGTTAATTTTATTTTTATTTCCTTTTGGTTTTTATTCATTTATATTTTTGCTGGGCCAACAAATGAACCAGGGGCATTGAGCATGTTAGACAAGCACTTTGCCCTTTAGTATTTATTTAACTAATTTTATTGTGTGTGCAGAATTCAAACTCTAGAATGTGGCCTTTTTTGATGTCAGAAGACTTTTACAGAGCTATGAAATCCAGAAAGGAGGAGAATACAAATTGAAGAGTTGGGGCAGGGGCAGTGACAGCAGCGGGGGGGGGGGGGAATGAATGGCAATAATGTTAAAAAAAAAGTGCCAAGAGCAATCAATTCTAAAGCCACATCTTACATATATGGAGTTGCTCATGGACTGAGCTCTTCATTGGCCTAACACCACCCTGAGAGGGTTCTGTTGGGGCATAATAAAACAAAGTGGGGGAGTGAGAGGGTGGCTATTAAAATCACATTTTAATAAATAACTATTCCTAACCCTCCAGAATATCCAAAAGGAAGCCAGTGCTTACTGTCAGGACAACGTCTCACCTCAGCAGTGTCTGGGACGTGTTTGCCAGTTGGTTTTTGAGGAGATTGGCCATGACGTGTGGACCTTGTTGTCCTTGTAACACAGACTTGAGGGAAGAGTAGAGGAAATGACAAAGCACCCTTTGGGGGAATGATGGCAGGAACCTACGTATGAAAATAATTACACCTTGGGGACCTCGGAGGATCTGTAAACACTACCCATTACTCACCAGTTGTAAAATCTCCCAGCATTAATCCGCCTTGGCAGAGGGAAGGACATTACCAAATGACTACATTGCCTGCTGGCTTCTCCCAGACTCCTGGCTGGACAAGCAAACTAGTATCCACTCTGGAAGATGGAATTGTTTCCTGTTGGGCCCATCTCACAGAGGTACTGCAGGCGAATCAACCAGGATTTGAAATTTTATTTTTTTACTTTTTTGTTGTTGAACCATTCCAACAAATCCTGGAGCGTCTGAGTCCTTTCTTGGAAGCAGTTTTCTTAAGTGTTAACTATACACATGTTGGGTCTGTGATCACCAGAGCCACTTTGACGCTGTAGTAATTTTAAAAGGTGATGGGAATGCCAGACCTTGCCTTTTTAAGTGGGCTCAGAAGAGTGAGAACTTGCTGCGCTCTTGAAGGTTTGAGCATTTGTAGACTCAGTACTTTATCTTCAGTATGGAAAGTCAAAAGGAGAACAAAACAAAACATTTCTTTTTCTCTTGTAGGGATAAGACCTTAATTACCAATAGCAAGGAAAATACAGACTAAGAGGCAAAGAGGGCAGACATCCAGAAGCCAGAAGACTTTGGCTAATGCAGAGTTTTGAAATGGCTTCCTCCTCTTCACATGGCTCTTAATGGGATTGTTGAGAAACAGAAAACTCTGTTACTAACAAACAGGCCTGGGAGATATTGACTGTTTGGGGCATTCAAGGAGTTAGTGTACCCTCCTAAGCCATAACTACCACTTGTTAGCACAGAAGGCATTTGCTCTGGAGAGGAGACATCCCCCCACCCAACACACACACACTGGGCATACAGAGTGGGCTCCCCCAGCTGCCACAGGCAGGTGATGGACCATATCAGGTCCAGTGATATACCAGTCAGCAGGTTGTGGTGACCTAAGACTATTACCAGCCTGTAGAAGAGGCATATTCATTACTCATATCCCACAGGGCTGGGGAGAATGCCTTTGCTCCTCATTTTGTTGGGTGGCGATTGGCTGGCAAGCTTGGTAAAGAATTCTCTTCCCCACAGCCCGTTAGAAAGTGGCTGCAGTGAGGACGCTGGTCACTGAAGGCTCTGGACTGCTAGTCTAGTCTGAAGTACCAGGACATTTTTCTTTCTTAAAGAACACTGAGCCTCTGCAGGTAAGAGAGAGACAGACCAGGCCAAGCAGGGCCCATCTGTTGAATACTGGCTCCAGGGCCATGTTGTGGCAGGGACAAAACTCTATTTTCTCAGAGAACTAGAGGGTAACAGAGACCCCAAGCAAACAATGGGACAGGCACTGTTAGACTGTGAAGTCACAACGTGGTATGTTCTTAGACTTTCTGATGTCTTGGGAATGATGCCCTTTTCCAGTTTATACAAAGTCATTGTATGGGCTAACAAGTTCCCTCAAAAAAAAAAAAAAGGCATACAATACTCAAAAAGCATTCTATGTGATCAATCACCCTATGGTAGTAGAATCAATTGAGTACCAAAAGAACTACCTGTGGAGGGCTTACCCTTATCAGTACTGTGTTCAGATCAAGGTGGTGACCACTAATGCATTTATAGAGACGATAAGAAGATCAATGGAAATGAATTTGTTTTGATTTGTTTCAGGACAGAGACCTTTATGTTGTGAAAATTCCCAAGGGTTTTCTTTCACAGGCCTCTCTTCCCTGCTTTCCCCTCCAGTCCTCCTCTATCCCTCCCCAACTCCTGGGCATGACACTATTTTCTGTGGTTGCTAGAAGGGACCTGAAAGAGACTGGAGAACAGATAAGTGGAAAATAATCACTATCAGATCAAAAGTAAGGAGCTAGTGTATGAGATGTCTGGTATACTTAAAAAAAGAAGTGACTTAAATGCAAATCTGACTTTCCATTTTGCTACTTCGCTGGCTTTTAAATAGACATTCTCCCAATGTCTACTGCTCCTCTATCCTTGGGAAAAAGAAGTCCAGGAAAATAAGTTGATACTAGGACAAATGGAATCAACGTTATCAAGGGGAAAACAATCCAGTCCTTTTTCTTGTAGTTTGCTCTGCCGAAAGAAGGGCACCTAAGAGAACAAACACTCTAATCGTGGGGTCAGGGTGAGGACATTCCATTGATTAGCTTTTGAAAAAGTAGCTTGCAATCTCCCAAATTGAGTTCTGATAATAGCGCGGCTATGGGAACCATACGTGAAACACCTGAATCACCCATTGTTTCAGAGAAGCCAGCCGGTGTTCCATTGATAAATAAGTGACTCGTTCAGCCTTGGGACACCGGGAAAGCCTTATCAAGATCGTTTAATTACATTCCCATCATGCACTAACAGCGTTGGTGAGGGGGTGTAATAGTGCTGGGGATTGAGAGAGTGCTGGGGTCCTACTCACCTTCATGGCTTCTCAGGCTGACTCCAGAATCCGTGCAGTTTCTGTGAAAAATTCTATCATCCAAGGACACAGTGAATTTGCCTAGGAGCTCGTTCCATAAAGGAATCTTTATGGCAATGTGATTTTAGGCGAGAAAAGACATTAAATCAAGTTTTTAGAGTTTGAGAGTCTCATATCCGTGTTAGGTGTCTCTCATTCTTTAGTTTCTGCCTTAATGGCAGCATTCGCCCAGTACCCATCTTCAGGAAAGTAAAAAACAAAACCAAGCACGAGAATTAGTTGGGGGGAGCTTAATAAAACAAAACAATAACAAAGCAAAAAAAAAAACCCAACCAACCAAACACACAAACAAAACCAATAGGCCCCTGGACTCCTTCTACCCAGACCAGCGGACCTGCCATTCCCGAGTTGGGGGAAACGGATGCTGGCAGGATTCCCGACCCTTCATCCCCCCAGGATGATTCTGTAGCACAGAACTCACTTCAGCCCTTACCAGTCCCGTGCTTTTCCAGGGTGTTTGTGGGGTGTTGGTGGGGCGACAGTGCACAAACCTTGAACAGAGGGAGCTTAGCCTTTCTGAAAGGCTTTTCCCCTTGCTACTTTTTTTAATCTTTATTTTTGGGGACCCGGTTTTGAACCTAGGGCACTGTGCATGTGAGGCAGCTCGAGCTCTGTTTCCAACTATGCAAACCCTTGTTTGGCTTTGTTTTTTTCTCCGTTGAACAGGCAAGTATTCGGAGAAAATCTCAGTGTGTTTATAAAGGGCGCCCAAATGGCTGTGTGGGCCGATAGGCTTGGAGCTGAAAATGCTGGAAACTGCACATGCACAAAACCACGAATTCCAGAAATGCTCAGGATGTTTTTTAGTAAGCGAGAGCACACCCTGTGTGTTAGCTTTCCCCCACTATGACAAATACCTGAGGTGAATCAATTTGAGAGGGGGAAAGTTTATTTTGGCGCATGGCTTCAGAAGTTTTGACCCGTGGTCACTTGGCGACATTGTTGTGGGGTATGGTAGCAAAGCACGTCATTATGGGAGCATAGCGGTTGCTAACCTCAAACAGGGCAGGAAAGGGAAGGAGATAATATCCCCTTCAAGGGCATACCCTCCATGATGTAACTTCCTTCCACTGGGTCTATGCCCTGAACTTCCATTACCTTCATTACACTCTAGGCTAGGAACCAAGCTATAAACAGATGGGCCTTTGGGGGGCATTTAAGATGTAAACTGTAGCACCCTTTCATGGAACCATCACGGTGTTAATGCTAATAAATTAAATCCATGACTGTGTCTAAAGATAAGCTTGATTTTTATCAAATAAGATTTGAAAATTTTTTTGTGAAATGTCTAAGCCAAGACTCATGATCTCCAAAGTTTTATAAATCAGACTTTTAAATAACACAAGTAAATACTTGTATTCAGCCTTTAATGCCTGCCTATATCTATCTTTCTTTCTTCCTTCCTTCCTTCCTTCTCTTCCTCCCTTCCTTTCTTTTGCTTTTTTTTTTGACAGGGTTTCTGTGTAGCAGTCCTGGCTATCCTGGAACCAGGACCAGGCTGGCCTCTAACTCAGAGATCCGCTTGCATAGGCCACATGGCCCTGCCAAACAGGCTTTTTAAATGCTAAACTGTCAAATCAAATAGGCACTGTGCAGTTTCTCACAATCTCCCTGGATCTAATTATGCTTTATATGTCTTAGCTTGCGTTACATGCTACACAAACGGAAATCCCATTAAATGCTGGTTGCACTTTTCATGGGGTATGTCCCTCCCAATAGTGTGAATCTAGCATTCTTGATCCCTTCATGAAATTGAACTTAAAAAGGTAAACAATTTAGGAATCACTCAAATGATGAGGGACCTTAAAGTTGAAGCATCTTCGTTCTCCATACCTGCAGACTGAAGGCCTGTCCGTGGCCTCTGAATGGAGGCTTTGGGGGAGGGGTCTTTGGGGGTTCCCTCTTGGTTTGCTCCTGTGGCGAGACTGCCAGCAGCCGCTTTCCCAGGCTTCATGGTCTCCAGTCTTGGGGTGATGTGATTTTACTCCCTTGTCTAGCCCATCACGACTTCCTGTTCTTTTTCTGTAATGCTTTTCAGATCCGCTTCTTCCTGCTGCCTTCCCAACATTCTGGTTCAGGCTTTAATTACCTCACACACACCTGCACTCTCCTCCGATCCTCTTTCCTGTCTACAGCTTTTCCTCTCACTGTTATTTTTATTCTCTTCACACAGAACGCTCTTCCTGAAGCATCGTTTCCACCACACACCTCTTGCAGCGGCTCCCAGTTGCATCCAGTCCAGGCCCTGGTCTTCTGCTCCAAAGCCCCCCTCACTGCCCAGACCATCTATCTCCTCCACAGCTGGACCTCACTCGGGCCAAGTAATGTCCTGACAGTGTCTGTACAATGCTACAACATCTGGCTAATCCAGTCAACTCTGTCAAATCTTCAGTTAATCATCTGGATGTTTTGTCTACAAGACGCCAAACATCTGGATTGACTGAAGGAATTCACTACATTGATGGAGGTTGGCTTTTCAAAAAAGTGGAATTGACCAGATGTTTTGGCATTACATTGACACATCATTGTCCCTAACATTTATCTTAATAGTCCATCTGTACAACCTTTTCTCCACCTGGAACAAGACCTGTCTCCTCAATGTCATGTTTTCCTTTTCTTTCAAATTATGGTCAAAATGCCCTGTCATGAAGTACTTCTAGGCTAATCTCACTAACCCCATCTCTTGGTTCCTCCTGGCATTCACTTCATTTAACATATATAATTATTTTCAACTGCAGCCCTGTGTTTTGACTGGATTATAAATGCTACAGGTCAGTAGAAGGTCTACCAGAAAGGGACCGTGGTTCTCGTAGAGAGAGACTCAGTGAACTGGTGACTGGGGCGGAAACTCTGTGGTGAGTCTGGTATTTTAGCTCCTCTCTTCACTGTGTGACACTGATAAATTACTTACTAAGGCCCAAATCTTTTCATGATTTGGAAAACAGAGATAAGGATAGAGATGAACACTTCATATGGTTGTTTCTAAGAACCAAATGGGTTAACACACAATGCTCAGAGGAGGGTCTGGTATAAAGTGAGCATCCGCTAGGCACTAGCATTACTCATTCCACTCTTCTGTGAAAGCAGTTTTCCTGCCTGCATTTTCCTAGGTTGTGACAGGGCCTTGGTGGGAAGGTTAGACGGATGTTGTCTCCATCTGAGAGACAGGAAACTGGGAGATTATTTATACAGTGTTGGAGTGGTCCCTGAGCTGAAGCTGTATCCTTCTGCATTTTTATCATAAACACAACCTCTCTTCATGAAATGATATTGAACGGTGAGCATGTAGTAAACTCATATTGGCCCTCAAGGTTCTTTCTGGGATGTAGTGGTTTATCCATCCATTTAATATATATTTATTAGACTATCTGCTCTCGTTAGGTTCTGAACACTGAGATACTAGTAAAAAAAGTTGACAAAAATAGTTGTTTTAATGGACTGAATGAAAAAAAA